>CAWUFW010017479.1:0-170000 GCA_963921515.1 Calotriton arnoldi | reverse complement strand
TCCTGAGACAACCCGCCATGCCTCTTCAGAATTGTTTTTTTTGGTTTGTTCTGTAATAAACGTATTGTTTGGATATTTTGATATGGGTGTATGATTTCCCTTTTTCTGGCCACACGTATGTTGGGTGTTGTGATTGTGCGACTTCAGGCGATTTGTTTGGTTCATGTTTCGTGGAGTTGATGTGCACTATCTTTGTCCATAGGGGTGGGGGTGCCCGGGGTAGGGCCCGGGAGGGGTGGGCCTGGGGGTGGTGACGGTGGGTGTTGTTGGCCTATTGGGGCTCAGGCCTGCTTGATGGGTTGCTCCAGGGCATCTGTTGTTCTTCATGTGTGGCTTTGGGCTGTGCTCCCTTGTCTGGTGCCGGTTGTCGTCCGACTTTACACCAGGTAGGAGCAGGTGTTAGTTCCCTGCTGCTAACGCGCCTTAGCGCATGTTTTGTGATCTTATCGCCGATTTGGCTGGTCGTTGAGAATGTTGTGTAGTGGTGTTGTCGCGGTTTTTTGCACAGGAACGCCTACTCTGCATATCATTAGCGTTAGTTGCCGGGCTCCTCTGTGGCGATGTTTTTTGTGACTGCTATCGCAGGTAAACTGGTGTTATGGGCTGTTAGCACCAGCTTGTGAATGGTGCGATGAATATATCGCCACTTTGGCTGCGATGAAGTGCCGATAACTCGGCGATAGGTCCTTGAGAATATGCCCCATAGTGTCCAGGGAATTTAAGGAGATTTCAGAAGAAGTGAATGGTCTGATGAGATTTGGCAATCTACAAAAAAATATGTGCGGGAAGTTTGGCCCAAATGGAGGGATGTGAGTTTGGAGCACTTATCAATGTACAAGGTTGCAGGTGAGTTGGAAGTAGAAGGAGATTTAATGTTTAAAGAAGGGACATGTGTTCCTCCCAGAGGGGTACAGGCAGCGGTCGAAGTGCATTAAAAAAGGTAAGGGAACTGTTATGCTGTGCACAATGAGGGCGTGGTGAAAGGCATGGCTAAAAAAACAAAATATTCTATTAACTTTTTTCAGTCTTTCACCTTCAGGTATGTACATATAAAATAACACACTGTTTAAATGTACAAAAAATGCAAGTTAAGTTAATCAGTGGGAAATGCACTATCGTACTTTATGAAACCTCTATTAGTAAAATGCACTGCAGAAGTCTGTGTCTGTTCCCACGGAATTGAATCCAGGTTGGAGCAGTGGAGAATAGTTAGGGGTTAACAAAGGCCCCTGCAGCCCCTTCGGCGCAAGGGCCTGTGTTACGCCCCTTTAAAAAGCACACACTTAACAGCCCAGCTGGTAACTAACTCCTTTCCAATACCACTCAAAAAGATTACATCTGTCTCATCAGGAAGCGTCAAGTGATTCCATTAATTAAAGCCAATTCCGGCTTTTGAGCTCCCTTTAAATTTGCCATTTGACCCATTGTGTACATTTACATGTTTTTCAGGCAGCAGCACCCTGGCAAGAAGGACTATTTACCTGTCTGTTCGCCTTCGGTCTCACAGCACAGAAGACTCCCTGCCTTACAATGCAGCTGAAACAATTCAGCTCTCGGAATTAACTTTATCTTTTCACAGAAAGTAGGGGAATGGTTTACCTTAAATTAAAAAAGTATGGGCAAATCGTGTCCCTCTGATTCCACCCACTTTGACCACTGGGTACAGGAGATAATTCTAAGGCTGGCCCATAAAGGTCATCCAGGGATGTCCGCCATGAAGTGGCCTTCGCGCAATTATATTTGATGGCCTGGGGTTGACAGAATGGTGGACAGAAAAGTCAGGGAATATGAGGTGTGCGCACATAGTGAGAAGATGCTGAAGGTCAGTTCTGCACCTTTGAGAAGTGTGGAGTGTCCGGCACACCCTTGGCAAAGGGTAGCATTTGATATTTCTGGTTCATTTAACCTTCTACCTTTGGACACTCGTTTTGCTTTAGCCATGATAGATTATCCTTCCAAGTGGCCAGAAGGGAAGTTTGTATCACAGACTGCTACTAATGTAGTCATCGAGTTTTTCAAGGAAGTGTTCGCCAGAGAGGGTTGTCCGTCAGTGTTAGTGACAGACAATGGAAGTGAAATTGACATCTTCTGAAATGGAAGCTTTCCTCAGGCACTGTGGTATTAAACATGTAACCACTGTGTTAAACGAACCACATGAGAATGGTCAAGTGGAAAGGTTTAACCATGTGTTAAAAGAGTAGGTTATTGAGGCACACAAACAAGGAGGGTATTGGAGAATTGCTTTGAGACAACGTTTGTGGACATATTGCATTACTCCTCCTATCACAACAGAAGTTAGTCCCTTTACATTGTTAAAAGTGTGTGATCCTGCTTCCAGTTTGTGTCCTTGGTGGTTCAAGGAGAAGTGGAGAAGAGTGGAAGGAAAGAGTGATGTTGCAGAAAAGGTGAAGAGGAAGCAGGATAAGTCTAAGAAATGAAAGAAGAGCACAATGAAAAAGGTCAAGGCGACAATACCCTGCACCAGTCGTTATGACGTATGGTGGCTACAATATTCTGATTAGAACTAGGTGCAAAGGACCCAGGAAGTGGCTTTCATGCGTCCCGAAAGGAGTGGTATACAACCCCCCACACACATTTCAAACGAAATGGTCCTGCACTCAAAAGACCAAATAATTGATTAATGAAAGGAAGTTAGTGTCCAGAGTCCATAACAGAACAATGAAGAAATATCTTCCCAAATGAAAAACGTTAGTCAGCGTTTTTGCTGTAGAAAACGATTCCTTTCATTCTTTTAATCCATAGAAATAGTCGAATATTGAACCGGACGCCACTGAACGTTGTTGGGAGACACATATCCCATTTACTTGTTCTACGACTATTTCGTCTGCTCACTTAAGGATTAACCTCAAAGAACATATGGTTTATGTCTTTTACTTATCAAGCCATGAAGAAGTCCCAAGAGGGACGAAACGCGTCGGCTGTTTTGTCAAATGCGTTCTGAGATTTTAAAGAATTTCTATGGATTAAAAGAATAAAAGGAATCGTTTTCTACAGCAAAACGCTGACTAACGTTTTTCATTTGGGACGATATTTCTTCATTGTTCTGTTATGGATTATGGACACTAACTTCCTTTCATTAATCAATTATTTGTTCTTTTGAGTGTAAGTCTAAGGAATGGTATGATGCCAATTGGAGGATGAGGGCTCATCAGATAAAAATAGGAGATTGGGTGAGGATTCGCAAACCAGGAATTGTGCACAAAGGGCTTTCCAATTTTGGCAGACCCATGAAGTGTTCACAAATTGTGTGATTATGCAAGATGGGAAAGTATGAAATGTGAACAGAGTTGCCAAGTGTGTTGGAACTGGGGTTGAAGATGGTGTCATGAGGAAAGATGAAGAATGTGATGAAGGAGTTCTTGTGAAGTTTGGTGACAAGGTGCAAAATGGTCACCATAATGGAGGAAACACTGTTGGTACTGGGTCCCCTGATTATGTGGCTTCTAGGGTTAAGGAAGTTGTCAGGATCAGACAGTCACCTGGGAGATTTGCTGAATTTGAACTCTTTTGAATACATTTTAAAAATGAACTAAAAACAAACATTCTAAACAAGTTATTTCATGTTTCATTATTGTGAATACATGAAAAATTAAATGTTTGTATAAAACCTTCAACTCTGTGCTTCACACATGTCATACTGCTTTGCAAATGATCTTAAATCAAATTAAATCAAAATGTATTAGCAATATGGTATAACCAGTGACATAGTTCATATTCAATATATGGTCTATATCAATTAATACATTTTGACATAACTACTATTGTTTTATTTAAATCTCTTTTGTTCTTTTCCTATAATTTAGCAATATATTTGTCATTGTATTATACACTAGAGGGACTAATAATTCAGGCAAGTTTATGGTATACATAATTTTGGTTCCCAGGGCTGTCCTGTATTTTGTGGTGCGTTATCCTTTTCAGATGAACACATAATTTTCCATGTAATGCAAAGAGAAATGAAAAATGCTCCCCAGCATGTCACAAAAACATCCTAAAAATGGTAGTTATAACAGACATTGTCTGTGTGTTCTGCTGTTATAATAATCATGCAGTTATTTTCATTTGGGAAGATATTTCTTCATTGTTCTGTTATGGATTATGGACACTAACTTCCTTTCATTAATCAATTATTTGTTCTTTTGAGTGTAAGTCTAAGGAATGGTATGATGCCAATTGGAAGATGAGGGCTCATCAGATAAAAATAGGAGATTGGGTGAGGATTCGCAAACCAGGAATTGTGCACAAAGGGCTTTCCAATTTTGGCAGACCCATGAAGTGTTCACAAATTGTGTGATTATGCAAGATGGGAAAGTATGAAATGTGAACAGAGTTGCCAAGTGTGTTGGAACTGGGGTTAAAGATGGTGTCATGAGGAAAGATGAAGAATGTGATGAAGGAGTTCTTGTGAAGTTTGGTGACAAGGTGCAAAATGGTCACCATAATGGAGGAAACACTGTTGGTACTGTTGGTACTGGGTCCCCTGATTCTGTGGCTTCTAGGGTTAAGGAAGTTGTCAGGGTCAGACAGTCACCTGGGAGATTTGCTGAATTTGAACTCTTTTGAATACATTTTAAAAATGAACTAAAAACAAACATTCTAAACAAGTTATTTCATGTTTCATTATTGTGAATACATGAAAAATTAAATGTTTGTATAAAACCTTCATCTCTGTGCTTCACACATGTCATACTGCTTTGCAAATGATCTTAAATCAAATTAAATCAAAATGTATTAGCAATATGGAATAACCAGTGACATAGTTCATATTCAATATATGGTCTGTATCAATGAATACATTTTGACATAACTACTATTGTTTTATTTAAATCTCTTTTGTTCTTTTCCTATAATTTAGCAATATATTTGTCATTGTATTATACAGTAGAGGGACTAAAAATTCGGGCAAGTTTATGGTATACATAATTTAGGTTCCCAGGGCTGTCCTGTATTTTGTGGTGCGTTATCCTTTTCAGATGAACACATAATTTTCCGATGAGAAATGCTCCCCAGCATGTCACAAAAACATCCTAAAAAATGGTAGCTATAACAGACATTTGTCTGTGTGTTCTGCTGTTATAATAATCATGCAGTTATTATGGAACTTCAGCAGTGTCAATTATTGTGATGTCATCAGGATTAAGGTCATGTGCCATCACTTCCTGGGTAGATTGAGGTTTGCAGATCATATGATGTGACTTCCTGTTATGTCATTAAGGTCAAAGGTGTGAGTGTGAGATATCACTTCAGCTACCCTTGGCAGTTTCAATGGCAAGATTCATTTTCCTTGCTTCAATTAGGACCAGACATCATGGTTACACTACTGCCCTTGGAGTCGTGGGTGAAGCACATCCCAAAAGAGTCTTGCTTCTCTCTCCCCCAGCCATATTCAAGGTTACTGGAAATATAACACCCATTATGATGAGGCACTCAAAAAGTGTTTAAAAGAGGGTCTCCGGGTCTTCCCACTGATCCCACACTCAGAGCCAGTGGTACGCCTCTAACTCCCCAACCTGGAGTAGGGTATAAGAACTGGCTGGAAGAATTTCCAGAGTATGTAACTTCTGCAGAGCCTAGAAAGGGCTGGTAGTAGGTGAACCATGCAGGCACCCCCTGTAATAATGCTTTCTCTGAAAAAGCAACATAGCGTCCAACAAGGACACATGCTTGCAGTCCCTAACCCAATGAGCATTAGGAGGAGTGGATGCCACCACCTGGAGATAGTCCTAGCCAGGCTAGCCTTCAGGTGCCCAATCACCTACTGTTTAATTCCATGTGGGAGGCAGAAGGCTGGACAAGCTGAGGGCTGAATGCCTGCTCTAATGCATAGAGGAACCTCATTGGGGTTGAGGACACATTTCTAAACATTTAGGAAGCTGGCAGGCTGTGGTGGGGTGGTTCTCCACCTGTCTTGCTGGCAAACCTCTGTATTCACATCAAGTCATCTTTTCTGTCCTCACTGAATGAGAGAAATAACTTTTTCCCTGCACCTGCATCAGAACCGTCAATCTCGAGACCTAGAGAGAGACCACCTGCTCTCACTAAGACATTAGTACTGAGTCTCTAATGCCAAGCACAGTGACAACGACCCCCACACGATATTCTTTGCACCACGTACACAGGAAGCAAGCATGTCAAAAAAGAGTACAATGCAGGGCTTGCACTCTTTCCCTAACTTCATGAGAGGTGGAGCTTCCATTTCTGGAAAGTTCTGAAGTCACATGTTTGAATAGGAATGGAGACTGGGTATCAGGGTTCATTACCTGGCATTCTCATGTCTTTCTATTGCTGACACATGCAAAGAAAGTTCAGTGCCCTGCCATTACCTTGCCTAACGTGTTGGCTGCAATCTTTTTATAATAGGCTAAGGTACATCTACAAGAAACCAAGACCACTGTTGCAGGGATTCTGTGTAAACAGAACTTTGCCTGGGATCACAAAACGTCAGTATGTAGGGACTGAGTCACCATACCACATCAGTACCTGTTAGACTTGGCATCTTTTGGCGTGTTTCCCCTGACTTTTTGCTTTCTGACCTCCTGGTTTTGACTCTGTTTGTGCTGGTGTAATGATTCTGCGCACTTTCCTCACTGCTGTCCAGTGGGAAAGTGCAAGTGCTCCTGTAGAAAATGTGTTATGGATTGGTGTTTCCATGATTGGCCTATTTGATTTATGTGTCAGTCCCTAGTAAAGTGCACTGCGAGTGCCAGGGCCAATAAATCAAATGCTGTTGGTGGGCTGCAGCACTGGATTGTGCCACCCACGCAAACACCTGTAAAGTGTAACTCTGGCCTGCCATTGCAAAGCCTGTGTGCAGCCTGGGGCTGCCATGTCGACTTGGCAAGTGCACACACTTGCACAAAACTGGAGCGGCATACCACCCCATGCCGGATGCACAGCTTTAATTTTCGTTGGATTTCACAAATGCCAACAACGTCATCCTTTTTCTCCAAGTTCTTTTATTTTTTCATTGTAATCGAAAGTTTATCATTTCTTCATGTTTTTTGCGCAAATCACAAGAGAGACGCTTACATCTTCACTGAAATCTAATTGATGCAGAAATGCTAATCCAAGCCTTATCCTGCGCCACGATAGTGTACGTAAGTTTTATCCACAAACATCAATCTCGTTTACCCAATGCATTTCGGGCCTATTAACCGGCCCTTCGTCAGGGGTTTGTTTATCTATAAATGCAAAACACATTGATTAGACTATGCTTAACCCAATCCCACTCAATAATTAATGCACATAACCGCCCATGACATTCCCCCAAATCAACGTTTTCCCGCTAAAGAACGTAGCTTAGTGCTACCCCTTTGAGTGAATACCTCTACTTTCTATTCCTGATCCAAACTTATTTTCTCCCTCGTGCCTCTCCTCAAGTAACCTCTGTAATCACCTCAATGACGTATTACTCCTCTCCCCTAGTCCCTCTGGTCGAGTGCCACCTCTATGTTCATTACACTACCCCACCTAACAAACATACCACTGTTTATCTCCGCCCCTGGTATAAGAAGTACGTGTCAGAGAGCCAAACATTAGGTTGATTCCGGTTTTGTGATAGAGGAGTTGAAAGGACGACAGCGCTGATAGTTTGAAAGGTATGGATAACAAATAACGATGAAATTGTTAGGAAATGTGCATCACGGAAATGGAACGGATGTTTGTTAGGTGGGGTAGTGTAATGAACATAGAGGTGGCACTCGACCAGAGGGACTAGGGGAGAGGAGTAATACGTCATTGAGGTGATTACAGAGGTTACTTGAGGAGAGGCACGAGGGGAGAAAATAAGTTTGGATCAGGAATAGAAAGTAGAGGTATTCACTCAAAGGGGTAGCACTAAGCTACGTTCTTTAGCGGGAAAACGTTGATTTGGGGGAATGTCATGGGCGGTTATGTGCATTAATTATTGAGTGGGTTTGGGTTAAGCATAGTCTAATCAATGTGTTTTGCATTTATAGATAAACAAACCCCTGACGAAGGGCCGGTTAATAGGCCCGAAATGCATTGGGTAAACAAGATTGATGTTTGTGGATAAAACTTACGTACACTATCGTGGCGCAGGATAAGGCTTGGATTAGCATTTCTGCATCAATTAGATTTCAGTGAAGATGTAAGCGTCTCTCTTGTGATTTGCGCAAAAACATGAAGAAATGATAAACTTTCGATTACAATGAAAAAATAAAAGAACTTGGAGAAAAAGGATGACGTTGTTGGCATTTGTGAAATCCAACGAAAATTAAAGCTGTGCATCCGGCATGGGGTGGTATGCCGCTCCAGTTTTGTGCATTATTGTTAATAGCGTGGCTTTGGGCTGACCACGGAAAACCGGATAGCACGCGGAGGAAGACAACATGAAGGAATAAGAAAGACATAATTCAAAAATAAGGTGTGCACTTTGTCATTTTTGCAGTGAAAAGTGCACACACTTACCAGTCCCTAAACCTTCCCTTTTCTACATGATAGTCACCCCTAAGGTAGGCCCGAGGTACCCCTGTGGGCAGGGTGCATTGTATTTGAAAGGTAGGACATGCCCTGGTGTGTGTGGCATGTCCTGATAGTGAAATACAGCCTACTTCGTTTTTCACTATTGCAAGGCTACCTGTTCCCCATAGGCCAGAATGGGCAGTTTTGATTATTACATCCTATGATCCTAACTGACCCAGGGAAGATGGTAGAAATTCGAGTTTAGTATGCCTGAACTCAGAATGATAAAATGCATCTTTTAGTGAAGTTGGTTTTAACATTCTGTGTTTGAAAATACCACTTTTAGAAAGTAGGTATTTTCTTGTCTAACCATCCAAGCCTGCCTCTGCTAGGTTGTGTATTCCTTGTCTGGAGTGTGAGTGACAGGGGCTGGGGGATTCCAGGAGACAGGGTGAATCAGCACAGAGCTGAATAGCAAGATTTACATGTAGATGGGTGGGAGGAAATGCACCTGGGACCTGAATAGGGCTGTGCCTCCCCTCCACAATGCTGGCTCCACCTCCTGTGGTGTGTCTGATGTCCCTGGCCTACACTGCAAAAGGAAAGAAGGAGACTTGTCAACAAAGTGCTCCAGGACTGACCAGAACTGGTTTGGACTAGGCAAAGGCCTCTCTGCCTTCAGAGAACAAAGAGAAATTGAGGATAAAAAGGGGGACCCAAACCCTAGAACTTTAGAACTCTTTTGGATCAAGAAGACTGCCAAGAAGAAGAGCTGGAGAAGCTGTGAGGAGGAGCTACCACTTTGCTGTGTGCTTTGCTGTGTGGGCCTGCAGTGGCTGCTTCTGTCTTGGGCAGTGAAAGGACTGGACTGAACTTTCTGCAATCTACTTTGTGAGTTTCTCCAAGGGCTTGAGGTAGAGCGTGCCCCCTGTTCAAGAAGTCTCAGGAACAGCAAAGACTTCAAGCCCGACACCGTCTACGACGCCACTGCCGACTCCGTGTCCTGAAGGCACCGCAGAGGGCACCGCCGCAACACCGCACCGCGACCCTGGTCTCACCGACGACGCCTGCTGACGCCGCCACCGAGCCGCTGCTCGCACCACGACCTGTGGGCACCGCACTCCGCACCGCCTCATGACGACGCCTTGGTATCCCCGACGACGACGCTCCACGCCGGACTCGACGCCGCTGCTTGCACCGTGGTTCGAGGGCACCGCTCGTACAGTTACACGACACACCACCCTCATCCCGCACCGCAGCCTTGGCCTACCGACGCCGGTGCCATCGACTCCAGTTCGTCAGCCGACGACAGCGCTTCAGCAACGACGACGCCGCTGCTGCACCATGACCTGCCAGCACCGTGACGAGCACTGCCTTCATCTCACACCGCGACCCTGGTCTCACCGACGATGCCATCTCACGCCGCCACCGAGCCGCTGCTCGCACCGCGACCTGAGGGTACCGCACGCCACACCGCTGCACTTCGCACCGCAGCGCCCAAAGCCTGCCGACACCAGCGCTCCTGACTTCAACAGAGAGGAGTTCGATCTGCAACGCGTGTGACTTCGAGGGCCCCGACGACGCCTGCACCGACCTCCGGAACCGACGCCTGCGGACGCCGTGTTTTCGGAAGCTCACCGCGAGGTCATCGACGCCCTGCATTTCTGAAAGGTACTGCTTGCGGGTCTTCCCGACACCGTAGATGACCCGCGACGTCGCGTTCAGCCAGAACTGTTTGGATTTGTTTGTTCATGACGCCGTGATAGCCCCGGACGGAGCTATCGACATCAAGGAACTGTTTTTAAGGACACGGTGATAACTGAAGATTTTTAAAGTTCTGTACTGTGGATTTTTATCGTATGGGTCTTGTTTTAAGTATATAAAAATATTGGATATTTTTCTAAACTGGTGTGGTGTCCGTTTGTAGTGCTTACACTGTATTACTGTTGGTTATGTGCAAATGCTTTACACACTGCCTCTGAGAAAAGCCTGACTGCTCATGCCAAGCTACCAAGGGGGTGAGCAGGGGTTATTTTAGGAGTGTAACTCCCTTATCCTGACTAGGAAGAAGGGTCCCTACTTGGACAAAGGTGCAAGCCCTTGCCAACTAGAGACCCCCATTTCTAACAGTACCTATGAACCCCAATCCAAACTAGCTCATAGTGCCTTATCTGCCGTCCTAGCCTCCCCAGAGTGACACGCAAGTTAGCACCCCAAAACACAACACTCTAGTCCCCTCAGTGACCTGTGGACACAGATTGTCACCTTTCGTTTTCTTTCTCATGCATGTCCATAATAAACAAAACAAAGCCACAAGAACAGTGCACAATGTTTATTGAAACTATCGTGCTCTATTATAAAACAACTGTACTGCAACTAGAAAACATATGCATGCCAGCAAAGCGAGAAGCATCACAACTAAAGTATATACAATGAGAAGCCCTACCATGTTTAAAGATATATCTGCTTCAGCCTATCCTCACTATGGGGGCACAGTGATATATCACAGATCTCAGGGATTAGAACTTAACTCCACACCTGTATTATTATTAGGTAATCTGCATCTCAGGTTGTGCAAGGCTGGCACGTTCGTCTCAGGACCTCTCCTCTGCAAGAATTCCCCTCTCTATTTGCAAATGGCATGTCTCAGTGTATGTGAAATGAGGTGTCTTTTGAAAACAGCAGATTTGAATGTTCAGTGTAGACAAGCTACATTGCTAACCAAGCACAGAAGACAGGGCACAGTGTTGTGTGACCTTGTCCGAGATGTTCAGACAGAGTCCCAGAGAGAGGAACCAATAACAAAAATATGTGCAGTGTTTTGCTAAAATAATATTGTGGCAAAACAATAAATGTCCTGAGTGTAATGTGTGCAAAGCAGCCTACAAGTTGCAGTTAGACTAAAATAAGGGAGAACTAAGTGGGCTTTAAAAGGAACTGACACGATACCACATTTCCTTCACAGCATCCATTGTGGGTGTTTAGGCTAGAAGATAGAGTCCAGTGTTGTAGCTCCTACTAGAAAAGTTATTGGTTTTCCAGTTGAAGGTCATTCAGGTAGTTACAGCATTTCTAGGCTGGGACATAGAATCACTTGTTCCTCAGGCAGAATGTGACACTCTGTAGTGTGATATCATGGCTCTGCACAGCTATGTTGTAGACTAAGGTCCCATTTCTGGGTTTAGTCCTGTATTACCTTTGGAGCACGACAGTCCTTTGCATATGTTTTACATCTGGTAATTATTTCGATTGACCATAACACACACCCACAGGACTGAATTCTTTACAATTGTCTGTGGCCCTATGCTGCACAAAAGGTCCCCTGGGTACAGAAACATGGGCTCAGCATACCTGGCACCCACTTTGTTACAGTTTAGCATCAAATTAATGAGAGTGCATTATTATAGTATTGAACTTCAATGTAAGGCAGCGTTTGACTGGTGCATAAATATGGACATAAATAGATCCTGGTTATGCTGTAAATAAGGCATGGATGGTGGGACTGTATTGTGCACTGCTGTAAGTAGCAAAAGAGCTCCCAGTGGAATCATTTAGAGAACAGAGTGAAAGAATATCTTAAGGTTAGTATCATATGAAAACAACCTTCACAAATGAATTGATCACCATCATGAGACAATATATAAATGTGAATACAGATGGGTATACTCTGTACAAATTAACAAAAAGAAATGTAGAATGGATTTTTTATCGACACATGTTTTCAATATTAAGCAAGAGACAATGGTGGTAAATATGTACATAGGGTCAGAGGAATCGCACTCACTGATGTCTGCCAGGTAATTGATATAGTAGGGTCCATATTTATACAAGCAGCATCATTCAGTGAAACATCTGTTTATTCATAGATAAAGTGTGCATCCAGGTTTTTTGTGTTTGTGAAGAAGGATGCACTATGAAGAAATTTAGGGCCAATGTGGAGCAATCCTTGACGTGTTGGTCTTGAAGGCCAACTGTACACACAAGTGCAGTGGTCATCTTATCAGATTAGAGACAGATATTTTGTATTCTTTGGTTCACTTTAGCACAATTATCACCACACAATGTAGTAAAGTTGTTTTGGTGGATTACATATTGAATTTTGATTTTTATGTTGAAACATCACCCTTCCTGAATGTCATGCGTGGCATGTTTATACTGGAGAATCAAAGGAGGAAGGCTGCACCGCAGCTGCAAGAATCCAGGAAGATTTGTGTCTCTTTGAAGTTATTTTTCAAGGCTAGGTTCTGAGGTCTTTCATCTTTAAACAAACTACCCTCAGGTAGTGGTGGGCGTAACTCCTGCAAAATGCTGTATCATAAATACACAAAATTACAACAAAATTATGCATGATTACAGAGAATTTCCCAAGCAGTGTAACCCAGTAGTTAGCGCTTTTTCCTTAATGCAAAATACACCCTTGCATCCAAAATAGACACGAGGATGAATTTTGCGCTAATAGTGCTAAATGAAAAAGAACACAAGCAGCAGCTTCTCTCGCTCACCTGGTTCATTGTTCCTGTGCTCCTGCAGTAGGGTTTTTGTGCCAAATTACTTATCATTATGTGAACGGAGGTAATCATGTAATTTTCTGTAATTTTTCGAAGAAAATTCCCGAAATTACTCAGAATACTCCGGCGCAATTAAAATTGAGCCAAGACCTACTCTCAGAGAAAATGTAGTTAGTGTACTTTATGCTTGAATTTTTGAACAGGTATATTTTGTCTTTTTTCTTATATGTCAACAGTGTTGGCAAAGCGTACGAGCTATGAATGTGTTGGGTGATCTTTTTGAGGTCACAAGATTTTTTTTCCAAGTAACATAGATGTGAAGTTAACCCCTTCGCTGCTAGGCCTTTTCCCCTGTGCTAAGCCTTTTTTGGCTATTTGGGGTAGTGCGCGCTTAGGCCCCTGTAACATTTTGACCACATAAGGTATCCATGCCAAATTTGCGTCCTTTTTTTCTAACATCATGGGGATTGTAAAGGTACCCAGGGTTTGTGGATTCCCCTGGAGGGGACCCAGAAATTAGCCAAAATATTGCAAAATTTTGTTTTTTTGGGAAAAAATGCGAAAAAAGGGCTACAGATGAAAGCGTCTTGTTTTTCACTGCAAATGGCATCAAAAAGGGGTTGTGGTGCTGAAATCACCATCTTCCCAGCTTTCAGGGACAAGCAGACTTTTGTCAGAAAACCAACTTTTTTTACACAGTTTTGGCATTTTTCTGGGACATAGCCTATTTTTGCTATCTTTGTGCTTTCAACCTCCTTCCAGTTAATGGTAGAAATGGGTATGAAACCAATAATGGATCCTGGAAAGCCATACATTTCTGAAAAGTAGAAAAAATTCTGAATTCAGCAAGGGGTTATTTGTGTAGATCCTTAAAGTTTTCCTTATAGAAACTAACAGTTAAATAAAGGGAAAATTGAAAATTAGTTGAAAAAAACAGCCATTTGTGTCAACGTTTTCACCTGTAACTTCTTCTAATTATGACAGCTATTTGAAAGCAATATACCGTTATATCCGCTGGACCTTTCTGGTTGTGGGGATATATAGGACTTGTAGGTTCACCAAGAACCCGACGAACCCAGAGCCAATACCTGAGCAGCATCTTGCAATGGTTTTTTATTATGTACAGGGTATATAGCAATTATTTTGGGAAAATGTATACATGGAAAAATTGTTATGAAAGACACCTATGTATTTCTGAAATGGGAACAAAATGTAGATTTTAGAAACAGTAGATATTTGCACATTTCCGAAATTGGGAGTACCCATACTAGCATGAGAATTATAGGTCATTTTTCAAAATGACTTATTTTTACACATTGTCTTTCATTTGGAAGGCAGAAATGCATCGAAAGTCAATAGGTAATAACAGTTGCTCTACAATTCTGTGTTACCCTAAGTCTCCCGATAAAAATGGTACCTCACTTGTGTGGGTAGGCCTTGTGCCCACAACAGGAAATGGCTCAAATTGCAACATGGACGTACCACATTTTCACAATGAAAAATTACCCTTTTTTGCAAAGTGCCTAGCTGTAGTTTTTGAACCCTAGCTCTGCGGGCACTTAGGAAACCTAGCAAACCTATACATTTTTGAATACTAGACACCTTGGGGAATTCAGGATGGGGTGACTTGACTAGCTCTCACCAGGTTCTGTTACCAAGAATCCCTTGCAAACCTAAAAATTGGCAAAAAAACACATTTTCCTCACTTTACTGTGGTGGAAAGTTCTGGAATCTGCGTGGATCCACAAAATTCCACCCACCCCGCGTTCCCCAAGGTCTTCCCAAAACAATGGTACCTCACTTGTGTGGGTAGGCCTAGTTCCCGCGACAGGAAGCAGCGCAAAACGCAACGTGGACGCACCACATTTTCACAGTGAAAATGACCCTTTTTTGCAAAGTGCCTAGCTGTAGTTTTTGAACCCTAGCTCTGCCGGCACTTAGGGAAACCTAGCAAACCTATACATTTTTGAAAAGTAGATACCCAGGGAATCCAGGATGGGGTGACTTGACTGGCTCTCACCAGGTTCTGTTACCCAGAATCCCTTGCAAACCTAAAAATTGGCAACAAAAACACATTTTCCTCACTTTTCTGTGGTGGAAAGTTCTGGAATCTGCGTGGATCCACAAAATATCACCCACCCCGCGTTTCCCAAGGTCTTCCGAAAAAAATGGTACCTCACTTGTGTGGGTAGGCCTAGTGCCCGCGACAGGAAGCAGCGCAAAACGCAACGTGGACGCACCACATTTTCACAGTGAAAAATGACCCTTTTTTTGCAAAGTGCCTAGCTGTAGATTTTGAACCCTAACACAGCCAGCACCTAGGGAAACCTAGCAAACCTATACATTTTTGAAAACTAGACACCCAGGGGAATCCAGGATGGGGTGACTTGACTGGCTCTCACCAGGATCTGTTACCCAGAATCCCTTGCAACCCTAAAAATATGTCCAAAAAACATTTTCTCACATTTCTGTGGTGGAAAGTTCTGGAATCTGCGTGGATGTACAAAATTCCACCCACCCGCGTCCCCCAAAGTCTTCCGTGAAAAATGGTACCTCACTTGTGTGGATGGGTCAAGTACCCGCGACAGGCAAGGGCCCAAAACCTATTGAGGCGACATCAAAATTACCTATCACAAACCAACCTGGTTTTGCAAGGGGGGGGTCCCATGAGTTTTTGGCCCCGGGCTGGTGGCTAGTGGGCTTTCTGCCCCCCCGGGGGGTGCAGATAAAGTGCTATTGCCCCATCTGCCTCCCAGGGGGCGGCAGAAAGACTGTAGCATTTTTTTGGGGGTGGGGGCATTGACATGCCCATTCTGGGCAGCCCCACCCCTACCTATATAAAGAAAAAAATCCCTGGCGCTTAGTGGGCTTTCTGCCCCCTCCCGGGGGGCAGATCAGGAGCTATTGCCCCCATCTGCCTCCTGGGGGGCAGAAAGTCTTTTTGTCGTTGGGGGGTAGGGTGGGGCGTTTGCATGCCCATTCTGGGCAGCCCCACCCTGGGCCTATAAAAAAATAATCCCTGGCATCTAGGGTGTTTCTGAACCCCCGGGGGGGGGGCAGATTGGTGGCCACTGCCACCATCTGCCCCCCCTGGGGTTGCAGAAAGACTGGAATTTCATGGGGGGAGGGGTGGGGGCATTGGCATGCCCATCTTGGGCAACCCCCACCCCTAAATTTATCGAGGGGAAAAAAACCCTGGTGTCTAGTGGGCTTTCTGCTCGCCGGGGGGGGCAGATTGGGGGCTACTGCCCCCATATGCCCCCCCAGGAGGGGTAGAAAGACTGTACCTTTGCATCGGGGGTGGTGGCATTGGCATGCCCATATTGGGCAGCCCCCACCCCTAATTATAATTTAAAAAAAAATCCCTGGTATCTAGTGGGCTTTCTGCCTCCGAGGCAGATTGGGGGCCACTGCCCCATCTGCCCCCAGGGGTCAGAAAGACAAATTTTGTGGCCGGGGGTGGGTGCCCGTTTTGGGCAGCCCCACCCCTAATAAATATCCCTTAAAAATCCCTGGTGTCTAGTGGGCTTTCTACCCTCGGGTGAGCAGATTGGGGGCTACTGCCCCCATCTACCCCAGGGGGCAGAAAGACTAATCATGCCAACATTTTTATGGGGGAGCAAGGCCCTTGCCCAAGGGCCGCTCCCCTCCCTGGTGCCTAGTGGGTGGATCCTGCCTGGGGATCGCCCTCCTGGGGCGATCCCCAAGCAGGGATCCACTAGGAAGAGTACCATTGGAAAGGGAGATTCTCCCTTTCCAACGATACCTCTCTGAGTTTCTACGTGCTCAGGGGCTGAGATAGCCCCTGAGCACGTAGAACTGAAACTGAAATGAGCCTCTTGGCTCATTTCAGTTTCAGTTTCACTGAAATGACATCAGCGCGACGTGCGCGCTGATCGTCATTTCAGGAAACCAGGGAGGCCTCGGGAGCTGGGAAGCTCTTCCCCAGCTCCCGAGGCTTTAGGAGAAAGGGAATCCCTCTGGTGCCCGCACCAGAGGGATTTCCGATGCTGGGTGTCATGACGAGCTGGACTCGTCATGAGCACTACGACCACTGTGTGCCATGACGAGTCCAGCTCGTCATGAGCATGGAAGGAGTTAAGAATAGTAAATCAATATTAAACTATACATTTTTGTTACCTTCACCATATGCTTGCAGTCATTGTGCATTAAAATATTTTACCTATGATATTCTGACATACCATCATTTTGCAGATAGTCTCCATCCTAGATGCAGCTCTCTCAACCATTTTGCAGATTCAATTGGCAAAGGTGGTTGACAATCCATTGGGTACAATATTGTGATCCACACTCAGGTTACTATAGCTCTTGGGTAACCCTCAATCCTGAGGTAATTTTGGCACCCACCACAGAGGATTCATCGTCAGAGTCCTGACTCAGACCAACCCTGCCCAAAACAATGATGCAATTGTACCAAACACTGTAGTATTGTTTCTCATTAATCTACTCCATTCAGATAATGGCTGCTAAAAGGGACTTATCTGTGTCCAAAAAAACCTTTTCTGAACATCCTTACATAAAGATAGAAATGCTAAACTTAGCAGGAAATGGATTTTGGATGTAAACAGAGCTTAAAGAACTGGTTTTGCACTCATGTTGGGAATAAAAGGTGGGTCCATTACCCCCAGGTCCCTCCAGTCTTTGTTCCATTCATGACAAGTGGAGATAATCATCTCCCGACAGAAAAAAGAACAGAGGAAGGCTGGGACCCTAACCCCAACCCCTCCCACTGGGAGTACATAAGCAGTACTTACCCAGCATTCCACCTGTTCTTTTTTTCTGTCTGTCTACAGGAATGGGGCGAGGTGCTGGTACCTCTGGGCTGGAGTGGCGTTCCTCTTCGGTCCCCGTCTGACTGTTCTGGACGGGGTGTCTTCAGTGCTGCCTCCTGGCGTGCCAGGCTTGCCAGGAGGCTTGGATGTTTCCGGCTGGGCGGCCCTTTGTGGCTGGTGCGCCGGCCTCCCGGTCGGTTCCGGGTTGGAGGGCGCTCTATGGCCTGGCCGGGTGGAAGACGTGCCGCTTCGCTGGTTCCCACACCTTCCTGCCTCTCTAGCAGTACCACATGCTGTGGGCTTTATAGAACGTATGATCATCCACAGGTGCGGTTGGTCCTGCTTTGTTCATTTGGTGCCTGGTTGGGAGACCGCCTTGGAGGCTGTAAGACCGCCTCGGCATGCCCGTTACTGTGGTAAGGGCAGTTTTTGATGCCCCTGGAGTGCCTGGCGACCGGGCTGCTTACTTTCACCCTGCCCTGGCGTGGATGCTGGTGGTGCGCCTTGGGCTGGCTGGAGGGGGTGGGCTTGTTCGGGTTTGGGGTGTCTCCCAGCCCCCACCGGGTGAGTACCGCATATTTGTTTGCCTTTTTTCCTTCATCTCTGTGGTTCTGCCTGATTGGAGTCTGCCTGGGAGCCTGGTGCTGTGGTGTGTGTGAGGCAGCCTACAGCCATGCCACGTGCAATCTCCTGTTCTCATCTGTTCTCAGGAGATGTTCTGTGTCAGGCTTGGTTTGTACTTGGTTGAGAGATTGCCTGGGTTTACCAGGTGCTGTGGACTTTCAGTACCTGTTTGCGAAACCGCCTGTGACAGCCCTGTGCTGGTGGGTTTTCTACTACAGGTGTCGGAGTGCAGGAGTTGGGTGTTTTTCCCCCCGTTGCCCTGTGCTCCTCTTTCCTTGGCCCTTCTTTGTGGCCTGCGGCCATGTCACCCTGTTTGCCTCTGAACTTGTCTCCTATCGGGAGTTGTGCTGTGTCTGGCCTTGTTCGTGCCTGTGTGGGGGCCCGCCTGGGATAGCCTGGGGCTCTGTGCTTCTTGATGTCCTTTGCCCTGTTGTGCTTTGGCTGCCTGCGGCTGTTGCTCTGTGGCACGGTCTTGCGGTTGTTGGGGTCCCAGGTACCTCTATTGCCTGGTTTTGGTTCCCCCTGCGATGCTACGCTGTGAGTGTTCTTCTTTCTTTGACTCTTGTGTGGTTGGCGGTCCAGGGGCTGTTCTCCGTTTGCTCCTGGTGGGCCGGCTTGTGGGTGGTTCGGCTTGGCCTCCGGCCATGCCACCTGAGTGCGCCAGCTCTCTTCTGCTCTCTGTGGTTCGGCAGGTTTGGGCCTGGTTGCTGCCTTGTTTGGTGTCTGCCTGGTTTCTGGTTTCTGGATGCTGTGTGCTCTGTGTTGTCCGTGCGCTCGCTTGGGGCATTCCTGAGCTGCCTGGTGGGGCTGTGTTTGGGACAGGCTGTGTTGTGGGGTTTGTGCCAGCTCTGGGGTGTGTTCCGTCTGGCTTCCCCCCCCCTTTTTTCCAGGTATGTGTGTTCTACCCATTTCTGTGGTGTTGGGTGGCTGTCCTGTGGTCTCTGGCTTGCGTGGTCTCAGCCTGATGGGTAGCTGGTCCCTCTGCAGTCGGGTCCCGGTCCTTGCGAGGGTGGGGTGTTCCTGCCGTTTGTGGCCTTGGCCCATGGTTCCGGCTGGGCCGGTCTTTGCCTGTCCACCAGCTCCTGTCTTCCCTGTGTGCCCCCCCCGGGCCTGCACCCATTGGGCGTGTCAGTCGGTCAGCGTGCCCCTCCTCCCCCTGTCAGGGGGTGAGGTCCTGTGGTGTTTGTCTTGCCTCTTTAAGTGCCTGCCCGCCTTGCTGCTGGTTGTCTGGGGGCTTGGCACTCTGGTTCGGGTGGTGTCTTGTGTCTCTGGCTTCTCTGCTCCCTCCTGTTCCTGGGCTGTTGTTCCTCTGCTGGAGGCTCTGTTCTCTGGGTAGGTGTTTTGCTGTTTTGGGCTCTTCCTGCTTTGGGTTGCGGTTTTGGTGCTGTCCCTCTTTCGGGTCTGTTTTGCTCCCGCTCTGGTTGTGGGGCTTTGGCTGTTGCCTCTGTTTTGTTCTCAGCTGGGGTGTTCTGTTCTTTGTCCTCGCTGGTCTGGGCCGTTGGGCTGGTGCCATGTTTGTGTTTCAGTCCTGAGTGGTTCGGAGGTTCTGTGCTGGGGGTCTCTGTCCACCTCCCTGCCCTTTGCTTTGGCCTATGCTCTGCATGGGCCTTCCCCGGGTGCGGGTTTGGCCGCCGGGTCCTCCTTCCTGGGCGGGTTGCTTGTCTTTGGCCCTGGCTTCCCAGCCGCTTTGCGCTCTGTTGCCTTGGTTGTGACTGGTTTCCTTGTCTTATGCCATGGGGGTTTTCTCCCCTGCTCTTGCCATCCCTTGGTGCATACTGGGCAGTGGAGTTTGTGTGCCTGTGTGGTCTTCCTGGCTCCTGCCCTGGCTTCTGTTGCCTCTGTGGCTTGGCTGATTTCGGGGGTTCTTTTTCTCTCCCCTTGGTGGTTGGGGGTTTCAGGGTTTTGGCTGTTGGCCCTGCCCCGCCCCTTCCGGGCCTGTGTGGTTTCCGTGTTGGTGGCCTCCGGTCTTTGCTGGCCTGTCTGTGGTTTGGTCGGCTGGCTGCCTGGTCTCTTTGGAGGCGTCTCTGGCTTGATTGTTCTGTTTCTGGTCTTGGCTCTTCTGCTGCTGGTGTTGGGGCTCGTTTGGGGTTTTCCCATGCTGTGGTCCTAGGTTCTCTGGGCTGCTTGGTCAGCTGGCTGTTCGGTTGGGGAACCTGTTGCGCCTCTTCTCCGGTGGTCGGTGTGTGCCTTCTCCAGGGCTGTGGTTTACTGCTCCAGTCGCCCCCGGGTTTGCAGTTGGAGTGTCCTCCTGGGGCTGTATTGTTTGGGGCGGGGTATCCCTGTTGTTCCCCTTTGTTCTTTGTTTTGCCCAGGTCTCGGGGGCCTTGGGGGGTTTGCCTCACCTGCCCATGCTGATCTGGCCTTTCCTGTCTGACCCTGATTCGGTTTGGGTCGGGATGGTTTCCGCCCTTTTGCCTTTCCTTTGGTTGGGCTCTGTTGCTGGCCTTGTTCCGTGTGCGGTGTTGGGCCTCCTGGGGTTCTGGTCTCTGGCTCTTCCCTTGTCCTTCCTGGTTCAGTTGGGGTTGGGGTCTGGCTGTCGGGTCCTCTTGGTTGGTCTTTCGATGTTTCAGAGGCTGGTTTTCTTTTGGGTGCTCGGGCCTGCTCCCTTCTGACTCTAGGGTCCTTTTAGGGCGACGTTCCGGGGGTTGTGTTTGTGTTTCCTCAGCTTTCTTGTGTGTGCCTTGGCCTTTGCCTTTTGGCCTGTCCCTGGACTCCCGCTCTGGCTCTGTCTCCTGAGCTGGGTGATTGGTGGTTGTCAGGTGTTGGCTCTGGTGGTTGGTGTTGGCCGTTCTTCCCTGGGGCCTGGTCCTCCTCTGTGGGGTTTCAGTGGCAATGTCCTCTGGGGGCCGGGTCGTTCTGGTCAGGGGGGCTGGTGCCTGGCCGGTGGTTCCCCCCTTCCTGATTTGGTCTGAGTGGTCTTGCCCTTGGCTGGTCCTTTGGGTTTGTGCCTTTGCCCTGTTGGCTGGCCCTGTCCTCTTTCCTTTTTGGGTTGGTCTCCAGTGGGACTGCCCAGTGGTGTTGGGGTTTGTCCTGTGGTTGGCCCTTTTTGCCCTTTGTGCCTGGTTGCAACGGGGGCTGTGGGGCCTTCCTTTCTTCACCTTGTCTTTCTTTGGGGTTTCTTGTGTGTCCATTTGGCTTTCGGGGCTTCCCTTCTGTTCTTGCTGGGGTTCGCTCTGTCTGTGCTGCTGCCGGGTCGGTGTGGCTGCCTGGTGGTGCTGGGCTTGTCGGCCTTTTGTCCGGTGGGCGCCCTTGGGAGGTTTTCGTGTCCTGTTGGGGCTTCGTCTTCTCTGGTCCCCTGGGTTCCTTGGGTGTTGGTTGCTTTGGCCCCTGTTCCCTTCTGGGGCTTTGCCTTTGGGGTCTCTGTGGGATGCCTCCTTTTCGGCCTCAGTTTCTTGGCCTGGTCACCTTTGTGGCATGCTCCCTTCCGCTTGGCGGTTTGGGGTTTACCTTTTGTGGGGGCCTGGGTGCTCAGTTTCTCGTTTCTCTGGTTGGCTGCTTGGTTTCGCTGTCACCTTCTGATTTCCTTGGTCCCAGTTTCCAGTCCTTGGTTGTGTCCCTGATGGCCTGTTTCTGGCTTGCTGGTCAGTTTGGCCGCTTGGGGTCTTCTTCCATGTGTGGCCTCGTCGCTCACCTTCTGTTTTTGGCGGCCTCTGATGGTTGTTTGGCAGGTTCTCCTCTTTCCTTGTTGGCTCGGGGGGTTCCTGGTGTGTTTGTTGCCCTCTGTGGGTTTTCCTCTTCTTCATCTTGGTCATCCCTGAAGGAAGTGACCCGATTAGGGCCACCCGGGTCACTCGCGACCACCTCTCAGCCTTCCAAACAAATGAAGAGTCGGTCAGACAGTAGAGAACACAAACCAAAGTTATTTATTAGTATGCGCTCGAGCGGAGTCCAATCTGACCAGCCTTCTTAGATAGCTGCCGAGGGACTGACCCTTACCAACATAACATCAGATATTATACATTTCCAATACCCAACAGGACCCGCCCAGACTGGAAATTTCCAGTTTGCGCAGGTTAACAAAGGAGGCACAGAAGGATGAGCTACACTCCTGAGACCGGGTACATGCTATCTCAGCTTCAAGGTTATTCTGCCCGGGCCCAGCTCTCTAAGAGAGTGGGAGCAGGCTACCTACAAGGAAAGGCATGCAAAAACAGAATGATCTATTCATTAGTGTAGGGAAGCTCAACCTTGAATAATAAAGAGAAACAATCGAGGCTGGTTTCTGCTGAGGCAGACAATATGAGACAGAAGCTTCATTTCGATCATGGTACAAAATGGCGGCTGAATACAAAATGGTGCCGCAAATGCTAACTTAACTCGCACAATGCTAGAAGGAGTCAGCCAGACGCATTCTCAGTCTAACAGACCCTCCTTTTAGCATTTGCTAACAATTTTATCTAATGCTATATGCAAAGTAGAAGAACTATTAGTATATTCCAGTACACACATTATTAATATTCAAAAATACCCTCATCAATACCCATGAGGTCGTGGACAGCCTGCATCATCATGACCGAAGACTTAGCATCATGTATTGAGGCCTTCGGAGTGGGTGTTAACTTTCCAACACAGTAAGCACAGCAAGCAGGAAGGCAATGTACGCATAGACAACATGTGAAAATGACACCTGCAATTGCTATCAGAAAGATAAGAATCTTCCACCCCCAAGAGGCTACGAAGCCCCAGACCAACCAGAAAGTGTCCAAGTACCATTCTCTTGGTGGATATCAGATGTGAGCCTATGCAACTTCTGTATTGCAGCGTATACATTAGGAGCATGGTCCGGTATGTACACACAGCAACTACTGCCGATCAAGTGGCAAGCTCCACCCCGATCTGCTGCGATGACGTCTAACACCATCCTGTTCTGTAACGCAACAAGTCTCGTAGCCTGAAGCTCAGCTGTAATGTTGGTCAAGATCCCTGCTGTGGTATTAATGACCCCTTCCACCACCCTAGTGAGCCTACGGATATTAAGGCTATTGGACATGGGGCCCCAAAAGGGGACAAGGCCTTTCATAGCATCAGTCAACTGCTGCAAAGTAGTGTCTGTCTGATCTATGTCTTCTGTGTCAATAACTCTCCTAACACGAGACAGATGGGCACTCCTACGCCTCAATCGATGATCCCTATGGTAGCTGGATGGTGCTATATACACTGGGGGAAGGAGGAATGAGAGATAACATATTCTGGCCCATCCCCGAGGAAGCCAAACATACGCCTGTGACCCACAAACAAAATAAACATTGCGAGGGGGTAGCAGAGGTGGGCTACTTTTTGTGCTCAGTACATAGGTGTAATTGCAATTACTCTCGCCCCATTGAACTGGTCCAAATCCTTAAACACAGAAACCCGCTGTTGTGTTTACTACCAGCACCGGCATTGATTCATCGTGAGTAATATTGCGTATCTGGAAGGACTTAAAATATTCAGTGACATTAAACCCCTGGAAATCCAACATTTCATTTTGAAGCCATGTTACATTTTGTTCTTTCTCATATATATTCATACAAGCTGTCGGGGACAATGTATCAGGGGCCCCTTGTTCTCCTGGGGTAAACCCTTGGTGGACACGTATATACTCCAAGACAGTGTCATAATCAGCTAATGTCATATTTATAGTATCTAAATGGAAATGAGTATATAGCATAGTAAACAATTGGAACTATGCCTCGCAACTCCCGAGGTAGGAAAAAGGCATGGGCAACAATACATTATTTTTGTGGGTCACTGAAGGGAGCAGTCCACAGATCCAACAATTCTTGACATTGGACGTGCCATGCGCCTGGTGGAGCATCTGCAAGAAAACGTTATCTACATATGTTTTTCTGTGTTCACCTTTGTGAGGTGCCAGAGTGATAAACATGTGCTCAGAGGGAACAGGCGTTGTACCAATCAAAGAGTACACAGGGTATTTTTCCTCCAGAAACCACATTACTCCAAGTATTGCTATTAAGGAGATCAGAACAATTACTATAAAAAACTATTTTACTCCTTTTGGACCATGTGGGCCAACCAACCCCGTCCCTCTCTGAATGATGAGCTGCAAAAGGCTGTTCCTCCTCAACAATTGGGCGACGAAAAGGATACATTGTTGTTAGAGGGAAAGAAATGCAATGCAATGGGGCGGGTGGCCCAGAAACGAGAGAATGGGCAAAAGTTCCCAGCGTCTGTCAGAGCCTCGCTGGCAGACTCCTATTGTTCATCTACGGTGGTGCTGTTGAGCACTTTCAGTGGAGCTGCGTGATTGCAGCCCTTTCTGACGAAATCCCACGTCGTTCAGGGTAGTGCACACCCCATTTTCCGGGGAAGCACGTCGAATTCACCCTGTCCAATGTCTGAACAATGCACCAATCTCACTTTCCCTAAACTACCGTTGGTACCACAGGCAAGGTACACCCTATTCTTTTTCTTCGCAGTCAATCCCTACTAGTCTGACTTTCCCTTTGGTGCACTGTTCCTCCGTCGAGAATGCAAATTGTACATAGCCGCTCCAGGCACCACTCCAGGCACAGAGGGGTCAGCAAACAGGGGCTCAGACACAGAGGGGCCAATGGACTGGGGCTCAAGCACAGATGGGCCAGCAGGCTGCGGCTCCAGGATGGCCTTGATCTCAGGTGGCACTGCCTCGTTCAAAACTGCATCGTTCTCTTCTTTCCGAGTGTTCCCACGTCAGCCGTGCATCTGAGAAAGAAACTAAACGGGGCACTTGCTCTGTTTCAGAATCGCCAACTCCATCAAGCACCCACTGATTGTGAGGTAAAGGGAGTGGCACCCTATGACAGTGGTTGGAGTGTATCCAGTTCTTCCAGCCGGCCACCTTCACGGCACTTCGGGTGGCAAGGAGCACCTGGGCAGGCCCCTTCCAGCGGGGCTCCAAACTTCCCTTCCACTGGAAGTGCTTCGTTAAAACATAATCCCCAGGCCAAAGATCGTGTCCTGGCCCCTCAGGCACTGGCGGCAAGGCTTCGTAAATCTGTTGGTGATTAGAACGCAAACTTTTAATCAACTCATACAGGTAGTCCACCATCATAGGGCATTCTATCTCGGAGAACCGACGAGGTCGCGGGACGCCCCAGACATTTGCCGGCCGACCAAACACGACCTCGTACGGTGACAATCCTGTCCTAGTGTGAGCCGTAGCTCTTGTAGACGAAAGGGCTAATGGTAAAGCATCTGGCCGCTTCAATCCTGTGCTCTCCTGAATCTTTGCTAATTTCAGTTTGAGAGTACCATTGTACTTCTCAACCAAACCTGCTGACTGGGGATGATTTGCAGCATGGAACTTCTGCCTAATGTGTAGACCATCACAGACCAATTGAATGACTTTTGAATTGAAGTGACTTCCGTTGTCACTCCAAATCAAACGGGGCAAGCCGAAACGAGGGAAGAACTCTTTCAAGAGTGCCTTCGCCGTTGCCAAGGCTGTATTCTCTTTAGTGGGATAAGCCTCAACCCACTTGCTGAATGCACAAACAACTACTAGCACATATTTCAGATTGTTCCATCTGTTCCATTTCAATTAAGTCCATCTGGAGGACCTCGAAAGGGAACAAAAGAGGTACAAAATTACCAGGAGGCGTAGGGTGCCTTTCCCTGGGTTATACATCATGCCATACCATACAGTATTTCACCAGGTGAGCAGCAGTCTTGGTGATATTGTCATTCTGCCACACGGGGTCTAGCAGTTTGTATATGCCCTTGGCACTGATATGAGCTGGCCTGTGGGCCATAGTGCCTACAAGGAGGACATAGGCATCTGGTAGCATCCATCTCTGTTTCCATGACTTATCCGTCCAACACCCATCCTCATCTAAACGTGCTGTACTCTCCTGCCAGACTGCTAACTCCTCAATCGTTGCCTCGCTTTGAATCTCCTTCACACTGTCCAGTGTGTCCTCAAACATAGTGACTTTGGGCACCCACCTAGCAGGACCTGCCACAAACATCTTTTTCATCTTAGTTCGGGCTGTCTCCTTAGCTATCTGATCCACAAACGCATTCCCCCTACCCACATCATCAGTGACTGCCTTGTGGGCGCTGCACTTCATTATGGCCAATTTCTTAGGGAGTGTCAGGGCAGACAGGAGCCTATGTATAAGGGGGTCATTCTGGATGCCTGTCCCATGGGAAGTGAGAAACCCTCTCTCTGCCCAGAGCCGCCCAAAATTATGGGCGAACCCGAAGGCATACTGGCTGTCAGTATAAATATTAACAGCCAGTCCTTCGCTCACTTCACAGGCTCTAATAAGGGCAACTAGTTCAGCTGCCTGAGCAGACTGATAGGGAACTCGTGATGTTTCAACTACCATATGCAGTGTGGTGAGAGAGTATGCTGCAGTGGTGGTGCCATCCGGTAGTTTGAAACAAGAGCCATCGACATATAGTTCCCCTTGGGGGTCAGATAAGGGACAATCAGTCAGGTCTACCCATCCCTTTGTCTCTTCTTCTGTTCGAAAAAGACAATCATGTATGTTTATTTCTTCACTCCAGAAGGGAGGGGCAGTAACGTGGCAGGGTTCAGATTGGCACATCTTTTGATCGTAATATGCGGGTCAGACGTGGTCAGACGTGCACTGGTGAGGTGTTGTGTCTTGGTTTTATTCAAAAGGGAATCCAAAGCATGGGGTACCATAACTGTGAGGTCAGTATCAAGTACGAGCCCCGCCGATAGTCGGATAGAGACGGCAAAGACTTCAAGCCTGATGCCGTCTACGACGCAACTGCCGACTCCGTGTCCTGAAGGCACCGCAGAGGGCACCGCCGCAATGCCGCACCGCGACCCTGGTCTCACCGACGACGCCTGCTGACGCCGCCACCGAGCACGCTGCTCGCACTGCGACCTGTGGGCACCCGCGACTCCAGCACCGCCTCGCTTCACGATGATGCCTTGGTATCCCCCGGACACGGCCGGCGCTCACGCCGGACTCGGCGCCGCTGCTTGCACCGTGGTTCGAGGGCACCGCTCGTACAGTTACACAACGCACCACCCTCATCCCACACCGCTGCCTTGGCCTACCGACGCCGGTGCCATCGACTCAGTTCGTCAGCCGACGACAGCGCTTCAGCAACAGACGACGCCACTGCTACACCGTGACCTGCCAGCACCGTGGCAGAGCACCGCCTTCATCTCACACCGCGACCCTGGTCTCACCGACGACGCCATCTGACGCCGCCACCGAGCCGCTGCTCGCACCGCGACCTGAGGGCACCGCACGCCGCACCGTTGCACTTCGCACCGCAGTACCCTATCCCTGCCGACGCCAGCGCTCCTGACTTCAACAGAGAGGAGTTCGATCTGCAACGCGTGTGACTTCGAGGGCCCCGACGACGCCTGCACCGACCTCCGGAACCGACGCCTGCGGACGCCGTGTTTTTGGAAGCTCACCATGAGGTCATCGACGCCCTGCATTTCTGAAAGGTACTGTTTGCAGGTCTTCCCGACACCGTAGCTGACCCGCGACGTCGTGGTCAGCCAGAACTGTTTGGATTTGTTTGTTCACGACGCCGTGATAGCCCCGGACGGAGCTATCGACATCAAGGAACTGTTTTTAAGGACACAGTGATAACTGAAGATTTTTAAAGTACTGTACTGTGGATTTTTATCGTATGGGTCTTGTTTTAAGTATATAAAAATATTGGATATTTTTCTAAACTGGTTTGGTGTCCGTTTGTAGTGCTTACACTGTATTACTGTTGGTTATGTGCAAATGCTTTACACACTGCCTCTGAGATAAGCCTGACTGCTCATGCCAAGCTACCAAGGGGGTGAGCAGGGGTTATTTTAGGAGTGTAACTCCCTTATCCTAACTAGGAAGAAGGGTCCCTACTTGGACAAAGGTGCAAGCCCTTGCCAACTAGAGACCCCCATTTCTAACAGTACCTATGAACCCCAATCCAAACTAGCTCATAGTGCCTTATCTGCCGTCCTGGCCTCCCCAGAGTGACAGGCAAGTTAGCACCCCAAAACACAACACTCTAGTCCCCTCAGTGACCTGTGGACACAGATTGTCACCTTTCGTTTTCTTTCTCATGCATGTCCATAATAAACAAAACAAAGACACAAGAACAGTACACAATGTTTATTGAAACTATTGTGCTCTATTATAAAACAACTGTACTGCAACTAGAAAACATATGCATGCCAGCAAAGTGAGAAGCATCACAACTAAAGTATATACAATGAGAAGCCCTACCATGTTTAAAGATATATCTGCTTCAGCCTATCCTCACTATGGGGACACAGTGATATATCACAGATCTCAGGGATTAGAACTGAACTCCACACCTGTATTATTATTAGGTAATCTGCATCTCAGGTTGTGCAAGGCTGGCACGTTCGTCTCAGGACCTCTCCTCTGCAAGAATTCCCCTCTCTATTTGCAAATGGCATGTCTCAGTGTATGTGAAATGAGGTGTCTTTTGAAAACAGCAGATTTGAATGTTCAGTGTAGACAAGCTACATTGCTAACCAAGCACAGAAGACAGGGCACAGTGTTGTGTGACCTTGTCCGAGATGTTCAGACAGAGTCCCAGAGAGAAGAACCAATAACAAAAATATGTGCAGTGTTTTGCTAAAATAATATTGTGGCAAAACAATAAATGTCCTGAGTGTAATGTGTGCAAAGCAGCCTACAAGTTGCAGTTAGACTAAAATAAGGGAGAACTAAGTGGGCTTTAAAAGGAACTGACGATACCACATTTCCTTCACAGCATCCATTGTGGGTGTTTAGGCTAGAAGATAGAGTCCAGTGTTGTAGCTCCTACTAGAAAAGTTATTGGTTTTCCAGTTGAAGGTCATTCAGGTAGTTACAGCATTTCTAGGCTGGGACATAGAATCACTTGTTCCTCAGGCAGAATGTGACACTCTGTAGTGTGATATCATGGCTCTGCACAGCTATGTTGTAGACTAAGGTCCCATTTCTGGGTTTAGTCCTGTATTACCTTTGGAGCACGACAGTCCTTTGCATATGTTTTACATCTGGTAATTATTTCGATTGACCATAACACACACCCACAGGACTGAATTCTTTACAATTGTCTGTGGCCCTATGCTGCACAAAAGGTCCCCTGGGTACAGAAACATGGGCTCAGCATACCTGGCACCCACTTTGTTACAGTTTAGCATCAAATTAATGAGAGTGCATTATTATAGTATTGAACTTCAATGTAAGGCAGCGTTTGACTGGTGCATAAATATGGACATAAATAGATCCTGGTTATGCTGTAAATAAGGCATGGGTGGTGGGACTGTATTGTGCACTGCTGTAAGTAGCAAAAGAGCTCCCAGTGGAATCATTTAGAGAACAGAGTGAAAGAATATCTTAAGGTTAGTATCATATGAAAACAACCTTCACAAATGAACTGATCACCATCATGAGACAATATATAAATGTGAATACAGATGGGTATACTCTGTACAAATTAACAAAAAGAAATGTAGAATGGATTTTTTATCGACACGTGTTTTAAATATTAAGCAAGAGATAATGGTGGTAAATATGTACATAGGGTCAGAGGAATCGCACTCACTGATGTCTGCCAGGTAATTGATATAGTAGGGTCCATATTTATACAAGCAGCATAATTCAGTGAAACATCTGTTTATTCATAGATAAAGTGTGCATCCAGGTTTTTTGTGTTTGTTAAGAAGGATGCACTATGAAGAAATTTAGGGCCAATGTGGAGCAATCCTTGACGTGTTGGTCTTGAAGGCCAACTGTACACACAAGTGCAGTGGTCATCTTATCAGATTAGAGACAGATATTTTGTATTCTTTGGTTCACTTTAGCACAATTATCACCACACAATGTAGTAAAGTTGTTTTGGTGGATTACATATTGAATTTTGATTTTTATGTTGAAACATCACCCTTCCTGAATGTCATGCGTGGCATGTTTATACTGGAGAATCAAAGGAGGAAGGCTGCACCGCAGCTGCAAGAATCAGGAAGATTTGTGTCTCTTTGAAGTTATTTTTCAAGGCTAGGTTCTGAGGTCTTTCATCTTTTAAACAAACTACCCTCAGGTAGTGGTGGGCGTAACTCCTGCAAAATGCTGTATCATAAATACACAAAATTACAACAAAATTATGCATGATTACAGAGAATTTCCCAAGCAGTGTAACCCAGTAGTTAGCGCTTTTTCCATGATGCAAAATCACCCTTGCATCCAAAATAGACACGAGGATGAATTTTGCGCTAATAGTGCTAAATGAAAAAGAACACAAGCAGCAGCTTCTCTCGCTCACCTGGTTCATTGTTCCTGTGCTCCTGCAGTAGGATTTTGTGCCAAATTACTTATCATTATGTGAACGGGAGGTAATCATGCAATTTTCTGTAATTTTTCAAAGAAAATTCCCGAAATTACCTCAGAATACTCCGGAGCCAAGACCTACTCTCAGAGAAAATGTAGTTAGTGTACTTTATGCTTGAATTTTGAACAGGTATATTTTGTCTTTTTCTTATGTGTCAACAGTGTTGGCAAAGCGTACGAGCTATGAATGTGTTGGGTGATCTTTTTGAGGTCACAAGTAGTGCCTTCTACATCAGACGAGTCTAGATGCCCTGTGTAATGGTTATTACTGGTTATTATATTTATGTACCTTGAAAATATATATATCTATATATATATATATAGAGAGAGAGGGAGAGCAAGATTTTTTTTCCAAGTAACGTAGATGTGAAGTTAACCCCTTCGCTGCTAGGCCTTTTCCACCCCTGTGCTAAGTCTTTTTTTGGCTATTTGGGGTAGTGCGCGCTTAGGCCCCTGTAACTTTTTGACCACATAAGGTATCCACGCCAAATTTGCGTCCTTTTTTTCTAACATCATGGGGATTGTAAAGGTACCCAGGGTTTGTGGATTCCCCTGAGGAGGACCCAGAAATTAGCCAAAATACAGCAAAATTTTGTTTTTTTGGGGAAAATGCGAAAAAGGGCTACAGATGAAAGCGTCTTGTTTTTCCCTGGAAATGGCATCAAAAAGGGGTTGTGGTGCTGAAATCACCATCTTCCCAGCTTTCAGGGACAAGCAGACTTTTGTCAGAAAACCAACTTTTACACAGTTTTGGCATTTTTCTAGGACATAGCCTATTTTTGCTATTTTTGTGCTTTCAACCTCCTTCCAGTTAGTGGTAGAAATGGGTATGAAACCAATAATGGATCCTGGAAAGCCATACATTTCTGAAAAGTAGAAAAAATTCTGAATTCAGCAAGCGGTCATTTGCGTAGATCCTTAAAGTTTTCCTTATAGAAACTAACAGTTAAATAAAGGAAAAATTGAAAATTAGTTGAAAAAAACAGTCTTTTGTGTCAACGTTTTCACCTGTAACTTCTTCTAATTATGACAGCTATTTGAAAGCACATATACCGTTATATCCGCTGGACCTTTCTGGTTGTGGGGATATATAGGACTTGTAGGTTCACCAAGAACCCGACGAACCCAGAGCCAATAACTGAGCAGCATCTTGCAATGGTTTTTTATTATGTACAGGGAATATAGCAATTATTTTGGGAAAATGTATACATGGAAAAATTGTTATGAAAGACACCTATGTATTTCTGAAATGGGAACAAAATGTAGATTTTAGAAACAGTAGATATTTGCACATTTCCGAAATTGGGAGTACCCATACTAGCATGAGAATTATAGGTCATTTTTCAAAATGACTTATTTTTTACACATTGTTTTTCATTTGGAAGGCATAAATGCATCGAAAGTCAATAGGTAATAACAGTTGCTCTACAATTCTGTGTTACCCTAAGTCTCCCGATAAAAATGGTACCTCACTTGTGTGGGTAGGCCTTGTGCCCACAACAGGAAATGGCTCAAAATGCAACGTCGACGTACCACATTTTCACAATGAAAAATTACCCTTTTTTTGCAAAGTGCCCAGCTGTAGTTTTTGAACCCTAGCTCTGCGGGCACTTAGGGAAACCTAGCAAACCTATACATTTTTGAAAAGTAGATACCCAGGGAATCCAGGATGGGGTGACTTGACTGGCTCTTCACCAGGTTCTGTTACCCAGAATCCCTTACAAACCTAAAAAATTGGCAGAAAAAACACATTTTCCTCACTTTTCTGTGGTGGAAAGTTTTGGATTCTGCGTGGATCCACAAAATTCCACCCACCCCGCGTTCTCCAATGTCTTCCCAAAAAATGGTACCTCACTTGTGTGGGTAGGCCTAGTTCCCGCGACAGGAAGCAGCGCAAAACGCAACGTGGACGCACCACATTTTCACAGTGAAAAATGACCCTTTTTGCAAAGTGCCTAGCTGTAGTTTTTGAACCCTAGCTCTGCCGGCACTTAGGAAACCTAGCAAACCTATACATTTTTGAAAAGTAGATACCCAGGGAATCGAGGATGGGGTGACTTGACTGGCTCTCACCAGGTTCTGTTACCCAGAATCCATTGCAAACCTAAAAATTGGCAAACAAAACACATTTTTCCTCACTTTTCTGTGGTGGAAAGTTCTGGAATCTGCGTGAGATCCACAATTCCACCCACACCGCGTTCCCCAAGGTCTTCCAAAGAAAATGGTACCTCACTTGTGTGGGTAGGCCTAGTGCTCGCGACAGGAAGCAGCGCAAAACGCAACGTGGATGCACCACATTTTCACAGTGAAAAATGACCCTTTTTTGCAAAGTGCCTAGCTGTGAGTTTTGAACCCTAGCTCTGCCGGCACTTAGGAAACCTAGCAAACCTATACATTTTTGAAAAGTAGACACCCAGGGGAATCCAGGATGGGGTGACTTGACTGGCTCTCACCAGGTTCTGTTACCCAGAATCCCTTGCAAACCTAAACAATTGGCAAAAAAACACATTTTCCTCACTTTTCTGTTGTGGAAAGTTCTGGAATCTGCGTGGATCCACATAATTACACCCACCCGCGTTCCCAAGGTCTTCCGAAAAAATGGTACCTCACTTGTGTGGGTAGGCCTAGTGCCCGTGACAGGAAGCAGCGCAAACGCAAGCGTGGACGCACAACATTTTCACAGTGAAAAATTACCCTTTTTTGCAAAGTGCCTAGCTGTAGTTTTTGAACCCTAGCTCTGCCGGCACTTAGGAAAGCCTAGCAAACCTATGCATTTTTAAAAGTAGACACCAGGGAATCTAGGATGGGGTGACTTGACTGGCTCTCACCAGGTTCTGTTACCCAGAATCCCTTGCAAACCTAAAAAATTGGCAAAAAACACATTTTCCTCACTTTTCTGTGGTGGAAAGTTCTGGAATCTGCGTGGATCCACAAAAATTCCACCCACCCCGCGTTCCCCAGGTCTTCCGAAACAAATGGTACCTCACTTGTGTGGGTAGGCCTAGTGCCCGCGACAGGAAGCAGCGCAAAACACAACGTGGACACACCACATTTTCACAGTGAAAAATGACCCTTTTTTGCAAAGTGCCTAGCTGTAGTTTTTGAACCCTAGCTCTGCCGGCACTTAGGGAAACCTAGCAAACCTATACATTTTTGAAACAGTAGACACCCAGGGGAATCCAGGATGGGGTGACTTGACTGGCTCTCACCAGGTTCTGTTACCCAGAATCCCTTGCTAATCCTAAAAAATTGGCAAAAAAAACACATTTTCCTCACTTTTCTGTGGTGGAAAATTCTGGAATCTGCGTGGATCCACAAAATTCCACCCACCCCGCATTCCCCAAGGTCTTCCAAAAACAATGGTACCTCACTTGTGTGGGTAGGCCTAGTGCCCGCGACAGGAAGTAGCGCAAAACGCAACGTGGACGCACCACATTTTCACAGTGAAAAATGACCCTTTTTTCGCAAAGTGCCTAGCTGTAGTTTTTGAACCCTAGCTCTGCCGGCACTTAGGGAAACCTAGCAAACCTATACATTTTTGAAAAGTAGACACCCAGGAATTCAGGATGGGGTGACCTGACCGGCTCTCACCAGGTTCTGTTACCAGAATCCCTTGCAAACCTAAAAATTGGCAAAAAAACACATTTTCCTCACTTTTCTGTGGTGGAAAGTTCTGGAATCTGCGTGGATCCACAAAGTTCCACCCACCCCGCGTTCCCCAAGGTCTTCCGAAAAAAATGGTACCTCACTTGTGTGCGTAGGCCAAGTGCCCGCGACAGGAAGTAGCGCAAAACACAACGTGGACGCACCACATTTTCACAGTGAAAAATGACCCTTTTTTTGCAAAGTGCCTAGCTGTAGTTTTTTAACCCTAGCTCTGCCAGCACTTAGGGAAACCTAGCAAACCTATACATTTTTGAAAAGTAGACACGCAGGGGAATCCAGGATGGGGTGACTTGACTGGCTCTCACCAGGTTCTGTTACCCAGAATCCCTTGCAAACCTAAAACATTGGCAAAAAAAACAGATTTTCCTAACTTTTCTGTGGTGGAAAGTTCTGGAATCTGCGTGGATCCACAAAATTCCACCCACCCCGCGTTCCCCAAAGGTCTTCCAAAAACAATGGTGCCTCACTCGGGTGGGAGGCCCAGGAGTGCCGCGACAGGCAAGGGCCCACAACGCATTGGAGCGACCTCAAAATAGTCTATCACAAACGACCTGGTTTTTCAAGGGGTCCATGACGTTTTGGCCCGGGACTCAGCGGCCACCTGGGAAACCTACCAAACCCACACATTTCTGAAAAGTAGACACAGGGATTCCAGGGAGGTATGGCATTAGTGGATCCCCCAACGTTTTCTTACTCCAGAATCCACTGCAAACCTGACATTTTGCTGAAAAAATCCCTTTTTCACACATTTTTGTGTGGTAAAGTTGGTGGCATCACGGGGCTGACACAAATTTCCTACCACCCAGCGTTCCCCAGGTCTCCCGATACAAATGGTGCCTCACTCGGGTGGGAGGCCCAAGTTACCCGCGACAGGCAAGGGCCCACAACGTATTGAGGCGACCTCAAAATGGCCTATCACAAAACGACCTGGTTTTGCAAGGGGGGTCCCATGACGTTTTGGCCCGGGGCTCGGCGGCCACCTAGGGAAACCTACCAAACCCACACATTTCTGAAAAGTAAACACCCGGGGGATTCCAGGGAGGTATGGCTTGCATGGATCCCCCAACGTTTTCTTACCCAGAATCCCCTGCAATCCTGACATTTTGCTGAAAAAATCACTTGTTTCACACATTTTTGTGTGGTAAAGTTGTGGCATCACGGGGCTGACACAAATTTCCTACCACCCAGCGTTCCTCCAGGTCTCCCGATAAAAATGGTGCCTCACTCGGGTGGGAGGCCCAAGTACCCACGACAGGCAAGGGCCCACAACGTATTGAGGCGACCTCAAAATGGCCTATCACAAAATGACCTGGTTTTGCAAGGGGGGTCCCAAGACGTTTTGGCCCGGGGCTCGGCGGCCACCTAGGGAAAAACAGAATGATCTATTCATTAGTGCAGGGAAGCTCAACCTTGAATAATAAAGAGAAACAATCGAGGCTGGTTTCTGCTGAGGCAGACAATATGAGACAGAAGCTTCATTTCGATCATGGTACAAAATGGCGGCTGAATACAAAATGGTGTCGCAAATGCTAACTTAACTCGCACAATGCTAGAAGGAGTCAGCCAGGCGCATTCTCAGTCTAACAGACCCTCCTTTTAGCATTTGCTAACAATTTTATCCTAATGCTATATGCAAAGTAGAAGAACTATTAGTATATGCCAGTACACACATTATTAATATTCAAAAATACCCTCATCAATAGCCATGAGGTCGTGGACAGCCTGCAACATCATGCCCGAAGACTTAGCATCATGTATTGAGGCCTTCGGAGTGGGTGTTAACTTTCCAACACAGTAAGCACAGCAAGCAGGAAGGCAATGTACGCATAGACAACATGTGAAAATGACACCTGCAATTGCTATCAGAAAGATAAGAATCTTCCACCCCCAAGAGGCTACGAAGCCCCAGACCAACCAGAAAGTGTCCAAGTACCATTCTCTTGGTGGATATCAGATGCGAGCCTATGCAACTTCTGTATTGCAGCGTATACATTAGGATCATGGTCCGATATGTACACACAGCAACTACTGCCGATCAAGTGGCAAGCTCCACCCCGATCTGCTGCGATGACGTCTAACACCATCCTGTTCTGTAACGCAACAAGTCTCGTAGCCTGAAGCTCAGCTGTAATGTTGGTCAAGATCCCTGCTGTGGTATTAATGACCCCTTCCACCACCCTAGTGAGCCTACGGGTATTCAGGCTATTGGACATGGGGCCCCAAAAGGGTCAAGGCCTTTCATAGCATCAGTCAACTGCTGCAAAGTAGTGTCTGTCTGATCTATGTCTTCTGTGTCAATAACTCTCCTAACACGAGACAGATGGGCACTCCTACGCCTCAATCGATGATCCCTATGGTAGCTGGATGGTGCTATATACACTGGGGGAAGGAGGAATGAGAGATAACATATTCTGGCCCATCCCCGAGGAAGCCAAACATACGCCTGTGACCCACAAACAAAATAAACATTGCGAGGGGGTAGCAGAGGTGGGCAACTTTTTGTGCTCAGTACATAGGTGTAATTGCAATTACTCTCGCCCCATTGAACTGGTCCAAATCCTTAAACACAGAAACCTGCTGTTGTGTTTACCACCAGCACCGGCATTGATTCATCGTGAGTAATATTGCGTATCTGGAAGGACTTAAAATATTCAGTGACATTAAACCCCTGGAAATCCAACATTTCATTTTGAAGCCATGTTACATTTTGTTCTTTCTCATATATATTCTATACAAGCTAGTCGGGACAATGTATCAGGGGCCCCTTGTTCTCCTGGGGTAAACCCTTGGTGGACACGTATATACTCCAAGACAGAGTCATAATCAGCTAATGTCATATTTATAGTATCTAAATGGAAATGAGTATATAGCACAGTAAACAATTGGAACTATGCCTCGCAACTCCCGAGGTAGGAAAAAGGCATGGGCAACAATACATCATTTTTGTGGGTCACTGAAGGGAGCAGTCCACAGATCCAACAATTCTTGACATTGGACGTGCCAAGCGCCTGGTGGAGCATCTGCAAGAAAACGTTATCTACATATGTTTTTCTGTGTTCACCTTTGTGAGGAGCCAGAGTGATAAACATGTGCTCAGAGGGAACAGGCGTTGTACCAATCAAAGAGTACACAGGGTATTTTTCCTCCAGAAACCACATTACTCCAAGTATTGCTATTAAGGAGATCAGAACAATTACTATAAAAAACTATCTTACTCCTTTTGGACCATGTGGGCCAACTAACCCCGTCCCTCTCTGAATGATGAGCTGCAAGAGGCTGTTCCTCCTCAACAATTGGGGCGACGTAAAAGGATACATTGTTGTTAGAGGGAAAGAAATGCAATGCAATGGGGCGGGTGGCCCAGAAACGAGAGAATGGGCAAAAGTTCCCAGCGTCTGTCAGAGCCTCGCTGGCAGACTCCTATTGTTCATCTACGGTGGTGCTGTTGAGCACTTTCAGTGGAGCTGCGTGATTGCAGCCCTTTCTGACGAAATCCCACGTCGTTCAGGGTAGTGCACCCCCCATTTTCCGGGGAAGCACATCGAATTCACCCTGTCCAATGTCTGAACAATGCACCAATCTCACTTTCCCTAAACTACCGTTGGTACCACAGGCAAGGTACACCCTATTCTTTTTCTTCGCAGTCAATCCCTACTAGTCTGACTTTCCCTTTGGTGCACTGTTCCTCCGTCGAGAATGCAAATTGTACATAGCCGCTCCAGGCACCACTCCAGGCACAGAGGGGTCAGCAAACAGGGGCTCAGACACAGAGGGGCCAATGGACTGGGGCTCAAGCACAGATGGGCCAGCAGGCTGCGGCTCCAGGATGGCCTTGATCTCAGGTGGCACTGCCTCGTTCAAAACTGCATCGTTCTCTTCCTCCAAGTGTTCCCACGTCAGCCGGGCATCTGAGAAAGGAACTAAACGGGGCACTTGCTCTGTTTCAGAATCGCCAACTCCATCAAGCACCCACTGATTGTGAGGTAAAGGGAGTGGCGCCCTATGACAGTGGTTGGAGTGTATCCAGTTCTTCCAGCCGGCCACCTTCACGGCACTTCGGGTGGCAAGGAGCACCTGGGCAGGCCCCTTCCAGCGGGGCTCCAAACTTCCCTTCCACTGGAAGTGCTTCGTTAAAACATAATCCCCAGGCCAAAGATCATGTCCTGGCCCCTCAGGCACTTGCGGCAAGGCTTCGTAAATCTGTTGGTGATTAGAACGCAAACTTTTAATCAACTCATACAGGTAGTCCACCATCATAGGGCATTCTATCTCGGAGAACCGACGATGTCGCGGGACGCCCCAGACATTTGCCGGCCGACCAAACACGACCTCGTACGGTGACAATCCTGTCCTAGTGTGAGCCGTAGCTCTTGTAGACGAAAGGGCTAATGGTAAAGCATCTGGCCGCTTCAATCCTGTGCTCTCCTGAATCTTTGCTAATTTCAGTTTGAGAGTACCATTGTACTTCTCAACCAAACCTGCTGACTGGGGATGATTTGCAGCATGGAACTTCTGCCTAATGTGTAGACCATCACAGACCAATTGAATGACTTTTGAATTGAAGTGACTTCCGTTGTCACTCCAAATCAAACGGGGCAAGCCGAAACGAGGGAAGAACTCTTTCAAGAGTGCCTTCGCCATTGCCAAGTCTGTATTCTCTTTAGTGGGATAAGCCTCAACCCACTTGCTGAATGCACAAACAACTACTAGCACATATTTCAGATTGTTCACTCGTTCCATTTCAATTAAGTCCATCTGGAGGACCTCGAAAGGGAACGAAGGAGGTGCAAAATTACCAGGGGGCGTAGGGGTGCCTTTCCCGGGGTTATACATCATGCATACCATACAGTATTTCACCAGGTGAGCAGCAGTCTTGGGGATATTGTCATTCTGCCACACGGGGTCTAGCAGTTTGTATATGCCCTTGGCACTGATATGAGCTGGCCCGTGGGCCATAGTGCCTACAGGGAGGACATAGGCATCTGGTAGCATCCATCTCTGTTTCCATGACTTATCCGTCCAACACCCATCCTCATCTAAACGTGCTGTACTCTCCTGCCAGACTGCTAACTCCTCAATCGTTGCCTCGCTTTGAATCTCCTTCACACTGTCCAGTGTGTCCTCAAATATAGTGACTTCGGGCACCCACCTAGCAGGCCCTTCCACAAACATCTTTTTCATCTTAGTTCGGGCTGTCTCCTTAGCTATCTGATCCACAAACGCATTCCCCCTACCCACATCATCAGTGACTGCCTTGTGGGCGCTGCACTTCATTATGGCCAATTTCTTAGGGAGTGTCAGGGCAGACAGGAGCCTATGTATAAGGGGTCATTCTGGATGCCCTGTCCCATGGGAAGTGAGAAACCCTCTCTCTGCCCAGAGCCGCCCAAAATTGTGGGCGAACCCGAAGGCATACTGGCTGTCAGTATAAATTCTAACAGCCAGTCCCTCGCTCACTTCACAGGCTCTAATAAGGGCAACTAGTTCAGCTGCCTGAGCAGACTGATAGGGAACTCGTGATGTTTCAACTACCATATGCAGTGTGGTGAGAGAGTATGCTGCAGTGGTGGTGCCATCCGGTAGTTTGAAACAAGAGCCATCGACATATAGTTCCCCTTGGGGGTCAGATAAGGGAACATCAGTCAGGTCTACCCGTCCCTTTGTCTCTTCTTCTGTTCGAAAAAGACAATCATGTATGTCTATTTCTTCACTCCAGAAGGGAGGGGCAGTAACGTGGCAGGGTTCAGATTGGCACATCTTTTGATCGTAATATGCGGGGCAAAAAGAGTTAGCTCATAACTGGTCAGACGTGCACTGGTGAGGTGTTGTGTCTTGGTTTTATTCAAAAGGGTATCTAAAGCATGGGGTACCATAACTGTGAGGTCAGTATCAAGTACGAGCCCCGCCGATTGTCGGATAGACGGCCACAGCCGCGACCGCTCTTAGACCGCTCAGGAGGGCTCTTGCGACAGGGTCAAGCAAGGCTGAGAAATAAGCACACGGCCCCTGCTTACCTCCAAAGGCCTGTGTTAAAACAGAAAGCGCACAACTAGCCGTCTCGTGTACATGCAACACGAACGGCTTTGCATAGTCTGGCGTACCAAGCACAGGTGCAGAGCAAAGCGCAACTTTCAATTGCTCAAAAGATTGCTGACATTCATGCGTCCAAGGCAAGGGTTCATGCACATCTTTAGTGGTTAGTGCCAACAAAGGTTTTGTTAGTAACAAATAGTTAGCAATCCAATGCCGACAATAAGAAGTAATGCCAATAAAAGCGCGCACGTACCTCTGAGTCTTAGGAAGAGGCATTTTAACAATAGCACTAATATGCTCTGGGGTCAATCTCCTACCCTCCTTCGACAGAAGGTGACCTAAATAGGTGACGTCCTGTCGACAATTCTGAAATTTAGAAAGGACACCTTATTTCCATGGTGCGCCAAATGCAGTAACAATTGCACTGTACTTTTTCTACAACCTTCTTCAGTGTCAGAAGCAATAAGAAGGTCGTCCACGTATTGCAACAAGACATTACCTGGGGGAAGCAAAAGGAGTCCAATTGGGCTTTCAAGGCTTGACTATATATACTGGGACTCTCTGTATAGCCTTGGGGAGCCGACCGAATCTAAAGCTTCTGCCAGCTAGGGTAAAACTGAACAGATGTCGGCTATCAGGATGAATCGGAATGCTAAAGAACGCATTTTTCAAATCAATGACAGAGAAAAATTTAGCAGAGGAAGGAATCATTGTCAGAAGAGCGGTAATATCGGGGACGACCGGGAACTGAGGGACCACTATCTTATTAACTGCGCGCAAATCAATCACAAAACGATAAACATCTGGGTGGTCATTGGGGGAGTCTGAAGAAGCCTTTTTTAGAATTGGAAGTGTCATAAGGTTTCTGCACATACAGAGCTATGCACAGGATAATAGGACCTCGGAATATAGTGGTGAGCCAACCATAAACCTTAGCACCCAAAACCCCAACCCAACTAGCCTTAGCGTCCCATTAGCACTAATGTACCAATGATTAGACAACCCAGAACACGGTATCTCTCTCTCAGGACTCGCAGAGGCAAGAACACTCTTTCGTTACTCTCGTACCTGTCCACAACATGCGTAAGAAGAGACACTTTATAGTTCAAAATATTTATTTCAACTTACGTGCCCTTAGATACAGTACACGTGTCAGTACTAATAGCATAATACATAAGAATAATATAATCAGCATAGTTACTACTCCATAGAATACGAACGGGGAAAGCATCTCATAAAGCAGTGGATATATGTCTAACTAACATTACCACCCTCCCCGTGCTAGAAGCCAGTTTATTATAATAATAGAAGACCTTTGGGCTTTGACTAGCGAACCCCCATACCTCAGTCTCTTGATGCAAAACTACATCAGCAAACAATCACAGCTCTTCTCTCTGGAAAGGTCGTCTCCAAGTGCTATCTTAGAGCAAGCGAGCGCATTATTAAAAGCACACTAATTTCTCAATGGCAGCTGTACAAGTGTTATGTCTAGGTGCGAGGGACGGGCCAAATCAGTAGAAACCAGGGATTTGTTATTCGACCTTGTAACTGTTGTTCAGACTGAGCCCACAAAGGGAATAGGAGAAAAGGTGAGAAACAGAAAATGCAGACTATTGTAGAACAACTTGGCAATAACAGAGGGCGACAGAACAACATCCAATAGTAACGTGCGCAAGAGTCATCATGGCAGCCAGGCGTGGTAACGTAGCCAGACCTGCCAGGAGGCCATGAGCCACAAGACACCCTCCCCTGGTCAGTCCATCGGCCACGACGAAAATGAAGACAGAGTTCCAAATACCTGAGCAGAATAGAGGCGGTCTACTAACAACTAACGGCAAGTCAATCAATCCAAAAATGTGGAAGAGCAGAAAAATGCTATACCGTCCAGAAGGACATCATTGGAATCGTCAAAAAACGTAGACGCCATCCAGTCCAATAGGTCAAAGCTGCAGGAATGTTCTTCAGAGTATGGAGCATCCAAAAGCAATGCGGGACAGCTTGCGTGATATTCAATATAACTTTGTTGTAGGAGATTCTGAGCAGCCGCCCAGATATCCCATTGTGCCAAAATCCCCAGTGCAGCCGCACGCATCATAAAGCCAGCAGCGGAACAGTCCCGTTCATGGGCCTCTAAGGGACCCACCAACCGAACAAAATCCGGGACCGACAATGACGAATTGGAGAGGCAATAATCCATGGTCCATGTAAACGGACAGCGGATGCAAGACATCACAGGTTGCACGCAAGTGAAATACGCAAAGCGAAAGGAAAGGGTGTAGGACACACTGATAGTTGCCAAGGGCAGAACATCGAAGCCAACCAGAAGTCGCTCACGGAGCAGCTGGAGGCGTTCGGGATCGAGAAGGGCCCAGTGGTGTGCAGCCATTGCGCAGAAAACAGACCAACAGCAAGACACCAGCCGCCAAAGCGAGGATTAATGGGAAACCACCAAAGACGCTAGAAAAAATAGAATGTATGAATGCCGGTATCACACCGAAAATAGTTTGAAAGGTGGACACGAGGCCAGACCCCACAACCTTAAAAAAGTGCACCAGACCCTCAGTGTTTGATGCGTTAAAAATACGATGAATTAACTCCCCAAAATGTTGGGGGAGGTCAGTGTTCAAAAGGGCCTGTATTTCACTGTGGGTGCTCGCCACCTGGAGAATGAATGTCTCCCGGGCGGATGTGAGCATAACCTCCTCATTCAATAATAGGGCCTTTATTCTGCTCAACTTATTGAAATCTGCCTCCATGGTAGGAATGGAAGGCCAAATAGAGCTATCAACGATGTCGTGAGGGGGAGGAAAAAGCACATTCTTGCAGCAGACAACTCTGTGTGAGACTGTAACAATATACGGAATGCCAGCCTGTAGGCCACAACAGTCTTCGTTATTTAAAAGCAAATAGCTACCGTTGGTAAGCAAAGTAAAAGTAGGAGAAATAGCAGGAGCAGGAATACCCTTTAGCACACATGCAAGATTTGGAACTGAAACGCTACAAGCCCCGTGCAATTTAATATGTTTACAAATAAGCGAATGACCCACAGTTGAATCACAAGACTCCCCCGTGAGAAATACCTCCTTGCCATCTCTAAGGCATTTATACATGAAAGGCAAGGACCAAAGTTCATGCAGGAAAGCACTACCCAAAGGCTGGAAACGGCCTACAGGATAATGTTTCATGCACGAACCGAATTCAAATAGGGAAAAAGGTAAAGCTATAACCCCATGAACTAGCCACACCGCAGAATCTAGTTCCGCTACAGAGAATGGTAAAGGATCCACTTTTTCAATATGTAACAAAGTGTAAGATGCATCTTTCATGGACATGAACTGCTGTTTGTCAGTCAAATTAAAAGGCAGAAAGAGGGCAGTGGTGTTTAACAAATTCCAAGGAACTTTACCCAACTTAAGGGTTTGCAAAGTCCATGCAAACTGCATCACTGAACGCAACTGATTCTGACCATGATACAACATAGAGACATCATCTTGTACAATATCAACAACAGAGGATACAATATTGTTTAATGTGTAAATGCGGGAAGACAGGGTATTTATACTATTGTCAACAACAGCAAGCACCTTTTCCAAATTTGCTTGGTCTATTTCCCTAAGACGGGAAGCAGCTTCCATTTGTGACAGCTTCCAGAGCTCATTATACGCTTCATAAATGAATCTCTTCGGTCGGGGACCACGAGGTCCCAAGATAAAGTCAGATAAGTCAATAGTGCCTGATAGGAGGGATAAATGGTTCTTAACAGAGTCTAAGGACGAATGTTGTAACCATTGTTTACATAATTTACCAACCGAATACGTGGTCACAGTACGAGTTTCAGTAAATCTTGGATCAGGCTTGTCCTGTATGTAACCAGGAACTGTGCCATGAAAACGAAGTTGGCATGCATTAGATGATATGGGCCATGCCAACCAGGGTGACTGTATTAGTGCAGAAACGTTAAAGGAATTGTTCTGAAACTGAGCCTGTAACGCCATAAGGGACATATTAAAATGCAAACTATCATTTGGAAGACTCGACAAGGATGGGATGGTTGGCGCATTTAGTTGTTTAACGGTAGCCAACCCCCAACACGTGGTCTGATAAATGGAAGCATTTAGAAATAGAATTTGGGCTGGGATAAGGCAAGCACGGTGCAGGGCCTCAGTGCCCTGCACCTGCCATAGCTTCGAACCCCAGATTGATTTTAAATCCACTGTGTCTTTCCAATACTCATAACCACCCACCGCCAAGGCGCTCAAAAAGGAACCCGAATATAGTAATTTAGTGTGGGTCAACATTATTTTTTGAGTCGATGGAGATTTTAATTTAAAATAATAGGACCCAGGGTTCGATCGATTAAAATCAGTAAAATAGGTGAATTTATTTCGAAGAGTCTGGGAACTACCTGGTATGGGGTTTGGGCAGTGTTCCCATTGGGTGTAAGTAACAGGGCTGCGTAGTGCACTTGGTTTGTGGAGAAAATGATTGCCCCAATGCTGGTAGCAATACAAATCGGCATAATTCGCAGAATTCATATACAAGTCTTCAGCATTAAAAGAGGCATAATATTTTAAATCAGCAAACAATGCTTCAACTGCATGCACATCCCAATCATCAGAATGAATATTACTTTTTACTACATCACCCATCGAGACTCGAAGGACATTTGGTACATTAATAATTTCTGTCGGGCCATGTATTTGAAAGTTTACCGCATCCCATACGATGCCATCAGCAACTGGAAACGCTGAAATGTTCACAAATGTGTGGTCACGCTTCATGATGTGTGAAGAGGAATGTGGAGCCAAAGTTCCAGCAACACTGTTCACAGCAGAGCGTTCAGGTAAATAGTGACCATTGATGAGTAGAAAAAACACTGTGACAAAGCCAATGGACATGAACAAAAAGACCAAGAAAAGTACCATCCAAATATATGTCCAAGGTGGAATCAAAAAATTGTCTCTAAACCAGGATACAAAAAGACTAAACTTGGACGGGACTTGTGATGAGTTGGAATCCGAGTCAAAAGAATAACGTGTCGGGCTCAGTGGCGTTGTTGGTTGGTGTGCCACCGACTCTGTGGCGGGATAAGTATACTCGTCCTCGGCTATGCAGGGTGATGCAGGGGGTTCAAATATATTTTCAGGCAAATCAACCATCTCCATGGTAACATCAGTGATTGTTCGTGCAGGCGTGCCTCGAACGCTTGTCCGATAAATGGCAGGACAAGAGACCGCTGGTGTGACACTATTTAGGATCGGCCAGATGTTGTAGCTTGACATTTTCCACTGAGATGTATCTGTTTTCCTTGCGACCGGGAAGCGGTGGTAGGATGACTGTACGTGTTCCCTTCAAGCCCAGTACTGGAACCGGTGCACGAAAAGAGGGGCCGAATTCTTTTTTGTTCTCCACCTTCTCTCGTACCAGGTCGCCAATCTTCGGAAGCCAGCCGGCAACCGGAATCTGCACAGCAGGGTCTGTGGCTGAAGGTAAATGTGCAATCGCTAGTTTGTCTCGGGCTTCTTGTAAGTCCTGTAACATAGTAGAATGATTATCTACATCGAACTTGGCGGATTGCGCCGCCATGTCTAGACCATCAAGGTCAGGCACAAACATTCGTATGCCAAAGAGCATTTCGTAAGGGGTCCGCCCACCCAGAGGCCTTCTAGGGAGATTATTAAGTGCACGCTGAACAGTATACAAGTGGGCCAGCCAGTTCCTGCCAGTACCTATAACTCTAGCTGTCAAGGATTGCTTTAAGTCACGGTTCATTCGTTCAACGATAGAGTTGCCCTCAGGCCTATACGGAGACGAAAATTTCACCCGCACCCCTAAGGAGCCCATTGCGTCCTTGTAAGCCTTAGAGGCAAACGCCGGACCTTGGTCAGAATGGAAGGTGCCGCATGCAAAAATTCCCACAAAGACACGCAAATCCCTAATGACATTTCGTGCGTCAGCACTCCGTTGTGGCCAGACCCAGATGAACCGTGTGCACGAGTCCACTGCCACTAAGATATATTTATAGGCAGTGTCTGAAGAAAATGGACCGCAGTGATCCAAGTAAACACACCCAAAGGGTCTGTTCGAAATTGCAAGCGAGGTCTGCGGTGGTCTTGTGACTGTTGAAGGCTTGATCTGTTGACAAACGTCACAGGAAAGCACATAAGTACGTGTATCTTTGTATAAACCACGCCACCAGTAACGCTGCTGCAAAATGGAAATTGTCGCAGACACACCAGCATGCGCCGAAGCCATGCCTTCGTGTGCCGCTGCCATCAAGGAAAGTCTGCGGTCCGCGTTGGGGATCAGCCGAACCCCAACGTTAGGTATTGTTACATAAGGAGCCTGATCGGGACCTATCTGGTAAGAATATTTAGAAGGGAAACCTCTAGGGTAATTAATTCCTTCTTTTGTTGCAGCAATAGCTGCCAAGATATCAGTGTCTATTTTAGACATGGATCTAGTAACTGCTGCTACTGAACACGTGAGTACTGCTGATCTGGCAGCTTCATCTGCCAGACTGTTACCAACAGCGTGTGCGCCCACTCGCTGATGGCCTAGGGTGTGAACCACCTGTGTGAGTGGCAGACGTCTTTGTAATTCTGCCACCCTAACCCAAAGCATTTTATGCTTGATTGTGTTGCCTTTAGCGTCTCTATAGTCATTTTGCGACCAAAAGAACAGATTGTCATTGTATGATTGAACACAGTAGTAAGAATCGCACACGATTAAAGTGGTCACATCAGGATTTACGAACTCAAGCGCAAGCACCAAGGCACGCAACTCGGCCAATTGTGCGGTACTGTCCCCGAGTGCCTGTGTATGCACCACAGTGGATTTGAACTTTCCGTTCACAAACGTACCTGCAACAATAGCACATGCGGCTGAATAAGCATGCTTGGACCCCGTGGCCGGTTGTGCCGAACCATCGGTGTAGATCACACAGTCGTAATCCTCAAGCGGCAATAAGGACAAAGGAGGAGGATGAATGAATTCATACTGTAAAAACTCCTGAGTCTGAAGAGAAGAGTCGAAAATGAAAGTGACATCCGGAGACGTCAAAGATGTTGCCCATTGAATCCAACGGGGGTGCAAAGCTTTAGAGTTCGGAACACTTGCTTTCGTCACTGCCTCTAGGGCAGGATAGGGTGTTACCACCAGAATGCGTTTTCCCTGTGCCAGTGCGCGCTCCTTCAGGATCGCCATTTGCACTGCTGTTAGCACTTTCTCCACAGATGAGAACCGCATTTCTGCAGAGGTGTATAGATGTGACTTGTATGCGATGGGTACTGTATCACCTTCATTAAAGGTTAAGTACGTGAAACCCACTGCCCCTGGAATGATTCTAATCACCAAGTTTGTGTGGTTATCACGCGTCAAAAGGTATTTAGACTCAAGAAGGTCTGTCTGCAAAGACTGCAGAATGGAGGTATGCTCCGGAAGCCAGCAAGACTTCGAAAAAGTAGGTTGTATCAAAGCATACAATGGCTTGATACGCTGGGCGTATTCGGGAATATATGTACGTCCGAAGTTCAGAAAACCCAGTAAAGACTGAAGCTTCTTCAGATTAGTAGGAGGGCACAGAAGTGCACATTTCTCCAGAAAATGGGGGGCTAAACCCTTACCTTCATTGTTGAGCTCATAGCCCAAGAACAAAACGGTAAATTCAGCAATATGGGATTTGGCAAAGTTAATTTTGTATCCCTGAACCGCAAATTCAAGAATAATGCGGTCCACCCGGGTCAGATGCGGAAACAATTCATCGTCTGTCAGATAAATGTCATCCACATACGAACAGGCGTCTGGATCGATGCCGTCTAACAAAGAGACAACACGAGCGGCGAATACGCCTGGACTATTCTTGTAGCCCATAGGAAGACGCCTGAATTTGAACATTTTACCACCGGAAGTAAAGGCACACCATTGGCCACTCTCCGGGGCTAAGTTGTGCGTGTAGAATCCATTTGAAAGGTCAAGGGTCGTTTTGTATTTTTTACGAACAAGACTGTCTACAAGCGCAGAACTATGGGTATTTTGCACCGCAAAGGTCCGACAATGAGAGTTCAAATGCCGGTAATCCAATACTAAACGGTACGATCCATCGGGTTTAGAAACCGCGAAAAGGGGATTGTTCATAGGTGATACACAGGGTTCAATTACTCCCTGATATTCCAACTGTGTCAGAATTTCGGAAACGGGGCCTTTGGCTTCACGTTTTATGGGATATTGGGGTTGTGGCTGCGGCAACGATCGCAAAGGTATTTCATGGGGGGAGATTCTTCGTCCCAACCCACGTGATTGCGGAATAACGCTGGAGCCAGGGACACAGCCCACTCTGCTGCAAGAGCCTCTGCTTTGTCCTTTGGGACATGTCGAGAAAAGCTCGGAAGGATTACCTCCTCCCCTTTACGCGCAGCAATTACGAATGGGGGTGGCCAATCCGCCTCTGCCAATAAAATATCATATGAAGAGGTCAGATTTTCCCAAAAAATACCTTTAATTACTCGCTGTATATCACCTTCAATTTGGAGGACAATATTAAATAGTCTGTCAGGGGGTGCCACTCTGGTGTCTGCTGTTTCAACAGTAATGAATGTTTCAGTTGCTGTCGCCTCCATATGAGGACGTAGCGCCTCCCGCACTATGGTTACTTCCGCGGCGCTGTCTAGGAGGGTTACTGCCCACGTCCAATTCAGGAGTCTCGTTCTCACCGTCTGTGGCATATTTCGCTGTTACAGCGGCAACTTTCTTCTTCTGAAATTGTGGTCGAAAACGTTGAGCGTCTTCTTCTTTTCCTCTGACTTGTTGTCGAGGCTGGTCTCGTCCCTGTGGGGCCTCACGGGCCCTTCCTCTATCCTGGCGGTCTCCTCCACCGGCCTGTGACGAAGTCTGTGCCTGTGAAGAACGAGGAGAACGCGTATCAGGGATCTGAAACCTATCCGGTGACTTAATTCTCGCTCTATCGCGTAAATCATAAGTACGTTCAGAAGAAACTGAAACCGGGGATGCGCCTCGCGATCCCGGCTTTGTCTGTTGCTTACCCTGTTTTTTCAGCCTCCAGCTCTTTTTAGTGAAGACTGGTTTCTCATCCTTCTCAGATTGAGATTTGGTTTGTTGCTGTTGTGGTTGCGATTGTGTTTGCAGTTTTGCAAAAGGCTTGTTACCCAGGCTGTTTCTACCAATAGTTTTATAAGCCTGGGTAATAATTTTCGGTAATTCTCGAGGCTTGTCCAATTCTGGGACCAAAGCCAAAGCGTTAGCTACTTGAAAGTTCACTGCATCGCCCTTGACATTCGCAAGGATCAGTTCAGCTACTACTTCAAACACTCCCACTAGTCTCATCCCTAATTCCACAGCCGCTTCAGGGCCGTGTTCTTCCTGTACTTTTTTAATTACAGAGGGGAGAACTGTCATGGAAGGAGTACCAAAACATTTAGAATATACTGCTGCGAATACCCTACCCCAGTTGTCACATGCTGTCAACTCGGGAATTAAGTCTTTTGGCAAACTAATCGTCAAAATACGATGTTTATCCACTGGAGTTGTATGTGGAAAAACCGCCTCCAACTGATCAAACTTTTCTGCAAGCCAATAAGGAAAATCATCCTTATGTTGTGGTCGTTTGCCCATCACAGAATTCACCATGACGGGACTTATGGTCACTCCGCCTGCAGCAGCTGGTTGGCCAGGCACTCCAGGAGCGGCTCCATGGATGCTGCCTGTAACATATCGCACTAACGCTCGATGCACCTGCACCAAGGCCGCATACATAGTGCGCAGTTCCGCGACTGGTATTGTCATATAAAGCGGATGTGGGGTGTACCCGGCCAAAACAGGCCAAGTGGCCCCCGCTATAGATAAGGGGCCTAAACGAACCGTGGTAGTCGGTTGTGGGAGGGCGCCATTAAACCAAACACGGTGTTGCCAAGCCGTGAGCGGTACTTCAAGATTAGTATAAGGTCTATAGACAGCAGGAACAACGGTGGGTTCATATGCATGGAACAGATTATCGTTCGCATCCACCGCTGGAAAAGTGATCCAAGAGTAGAACACTTCAAAGTGGAAAGCCGGGTCGGCTTGAACCACAAAGACTAGGTCAACTCCCGCGTCTGGCACTCCATACACCCGTAAGTGATCCCGGAGTGCTGTGCGGCTATGCGCCGCTATGTCTATACCCGCCATTCCTAACGGGTTTATTCAACAATCTTACACGAGGCAGCACAAAAAGGGTTTTTTCTAAGAAACCTTTTTTAATAACATCAAGCTTGAAAGAACCTACAAAATCTGCAATATAGGAGGTATCGCCGTCACACACGCTTCCGGAAGCGTACGTGAGGGTTGTGTGGACAAGCACAAGTACTACTCAAGCGTCTCGCAAGTAAGCTGCCCCACTCGTTGGTCGCGCCATGTCATAAGGTTTCTGCACATACAGAGCTATGCACAGGATAATAGGACCTCGGAATATAGTGGTGAGCCAACCATAAACCTTAGCACCCAAAACCCCAACCCAACTAGCCTTAGCGTCCCATTAGCACTAATGTACCAATGATTAGACAACCCAGAACACGGTATCTCTCTCTCAGGACTCGCAGAGGCAAGAACACTCTTTCGTTACTCTCGTACCTGTCCACAACATGCGTAAGAAGAGACACTTTATAGTTCAAAATATTTATTTCAACTTACGTGCCCTTAGATACAGTACACGTGTCAGTACTAATAGCATAATACATAAGAATAATATAATCAGCATAGTTACTACTCCATAGAATACGAACGGGGAAAGCATCTCATAAAGCAGTGGATATATGTCTAACTAACATTACCACCCTCCCCGTGCTAGAAGCCAGTTTATTATAATAATAGAAGACCTTTGGGCTTTGACTAGCGAACCCCCATACCTCAGTCTCTTGATGCAAAACTACATCAGCAAACAATCACAGCTCTTCTCTCTGGAAAGGTCGTCTCCAAGTGCTATCTTAGAGCAAGCGAGCGCATTATTAAAAGCACACTAATTTCTCAATGGCAGCTGTACAAGTGTTATGTCTAGGTGCGAGGGACGGGCCAAATCAGTAGAAACCAGGGATTTGTTATTCGACCTTGTAACTGTTGTTCAGACTGAGCCCACAAAGGGAATAGGAGAAAAGGTGAGAAACAGAAAATGCAGACTATTGTAGAACAACTTGGCAATAACAGAGGGCGACAGAACAACATCCAATAGTAACGTGCGCAAGAGTCATCATGGCAGCCAGGCGTGGTAACGTAGCCAGACCTGCCAGGAGGCCATGAGCCACAAGACAGAAGAATAGGGCTATTACACACATTCACAGTCGTCTCTTCAACCACACCTGACTCAATGAGATCTTGTATAATTTGCAGCAAAGCTCGCTCCCCCGCTTGTGGAATTTTGTACTGGCGAATACGAGGCAAAATAGCATTGTCTTTAACTTTAATGGAAACCGGGGGAATCGTCAACCGTCCGACATCTGTATCCCCAGTGGCCCACAACGTGTCCAGCACATCCTTAAATTCAGCCGGGAGGGGTGCATCTTTGGACAGACACTGCTTAGTGCTACCAACGTTCTGGCCCATCGTCATGTAAACACCGTCCGGGGAACAAAAAATTGTAGCATGTAGTCTCTTTAATAAATCGAAGCCTATCAAATTTTCCCCACAATTGGACGTCAACAGAAACGGCGAATCCACAGTAAATGGACCGATAGTCAAGGCAAGGGGTTTAGAAATGGGGCTCACAACCGGCACACCAGAAAAGCCTACCGAAACATTATTTTGGCCAGACAGAGCTGCCCCTGGGACCAGCGAACGAGAAACAGAGCTATTCATTGCACCTGTGTCCACTAAGAATTTCTTAACTGAGCCTTGCAAATCTGCGGTGACATAAGGACCGCACTGATCTACAGGTATCTGGACTGGTCCCTCACCCTGTCCCTGGCTGTCCTAGCTGTGAGACATCCCTGTCACCTCGTCCAGATCATAATCATCATGATAATACTGTCTTCCTCAAGGATCATTGAAATAGTTCTGGTCAGAACGACCCTGCGATGTCCCACCTTCCTGAGCCCTGTCCTGATCACTTACTCCATGACCCCGTTCACGAGAACCCCGTCCTCTGGGGCCGCGACTTTCTGTAATAACACCAGACACTCACTACGCCAGTGCCCCTCCTCTTTGTAGTACACGCACTGATTCGGCCCCACAGGCGCAGCTTTCTGCTAGCACGGGGAAGCTCCTGGCCCGGACCAGCACCACGACCCCTACCGTTTCCCCATGATGCCTGCTGTAATAACACCTTCGTCTTCAACTCCTTGTGCTTCTTCTCCACCTTCTCTTTCTCCTCATTTTCCCTGTGTTCATAATACTGTGCCATACTCAATATAACGGAAGGAGAGGATGTCGTCCAAGTGCTCTCTGAAGCCTGCAACCGAGCTGCAATCTCTGGGAGTAAGTTTGTAACAAATCTATTAACAAACAACCGGACACCCCCTTCGACTGATAAATCCTGCCCACTAAAATCCCAAAACACACCCTTGAACCGCTTAAAAAAATCAGACACACTTTCATCTTTCTTCTGACGACACGCCGGTAACTTGTCCCAGTCTACTCTTCTCAGTGGAATAAGGGAGTGCATATAGGTAATAATTCGGCCGGGTAAAGCTAATATCTCGGCCTTGGGCTTCTCACCCGGCTTCCTGTCCGTGTCCCATGCTCTAATCTCATCCCAGGTACCACCCAATTCCACAACGTGGTCCTGCGTATGCATCTGTCGCCAAATATCCACTGGCACTAACAAAGCAAAGAACATTTCAATATCTGCTAGTGTCATCACTGTCGATGAGGCAGCTTCCATTAATTCTTTATAATACGCAGTAGGATTCTTTCTAGGGTCGGGTAACTGAGTCTTAAGAGACAAAACCTCACTACTTTTCCATGGAGTATAAACCCATTGTTCTTGAAAATGAGCCTCTACTCGCTGTCTGACAACAGCATCATGCTGATCACCCAACTCCGGTATTTCAGGGGGATAAATGGGAAACTGGGATCCTGTCATCGGGCTCTTCTGAAGTAACCTACCTCGATAACCAACTAACACTGCAACGTTACCAAAAACTTTGTTAGGGGCCATGTCAGCAGCATACACATGGTCCCGGATATCATAAATAATCTGGGGTGCTACACCATTGAAACACTGTTCCCATAATCCAATTAAAGTAGCCGACATGTGCTTAAGGGCATGTTGCTGTACGAATGGCTCATATTCTTTCAACACACTCCACACATCCTCCACACTGTAAATCGGATTTCGGGCCCACTGGGCGGCCTGATTAGCTGCCATTTTTTTCTCTGCATCTCCCACATCAGATCGGATCAATACCCGCCCCAATCGCTCTCCTGCAGTCGCCCAGTCCCCGTTGTCTAGTCCACGCACCGACGTCCCAATACTCAGCAAGGTCGGGGAATGGAGAAGCGGGGAAGACACAGTAGCTGAAGGAGCGGGAACCAGAGTTATTAATGGCTGTGTAGTAACTGTCAGGGCTGGGGAGGGTGATGCCGTAACGACAGGCGTAGCAGGGAGACTAGCGGTCATTGTAACTGCCGGAGGCAAGGCTAAAGAAGAGGCAGGGGGCACAGAGGCCAAAGCGGCTTGGTCGGCAGTAGAAAGAATGGGAGCAACAGGGACAGGAAGAACAGATGGCAGAGACTGTGGGACAACGGGATATATTTTCTGTGGCGCGTAAGGGGGTGGGGGTCGAGTCTCTAACAACTCCTCCACAAAGGGATCGCCTTCCTCTCGGGCGACATAGGATTTGTCACATTGCAATCGAAACTTTCTATCAGCACATTCTATACCTTTCTCTATTTTCTCTCTATCGTACGCTACTGCTTTCTGAGTCACTGTTGCATTCTCCCTTTTCGGGCCTCTTTTTCTGCTTTCATTCGCCTCTGCTTAGCTTCCTTCTGCCATACATGGAGATAATCAAACATTGACTGTTTACTTCGTTTTGCAAACAATTTATCCTGCAGGATACTCAGTTTTTGTTCATCAAAGGTACCTGTTAACGGCCACTGCAACTCGGCATTGTCCCTTGTATATTTGTGCCATAATGTATTAAACATAATAGGGCCAAGGCCATGTTTAACATACATGTCAAAGTTCGGGGTGCCCTCCGGAGGCGCAGGTTGCCTTTACTCCAATTGAGCATCAGCAGAACCACAATGGCACCCCACACAGCACAACCTGCTCAGGCAAGGCATCTTAAGAGAAAACAAGTTCACTATTCATGCCAGACAAATAATTTACAAATACCTTCGCTAAAATCGGTCCGCAGACCTCATCAAATGCAAGTCAAAAATAGTAAAGAACCCAAAAACAAATCCAAGCGCTTGTCCAAAACCGATCCTCAGGCCGTCCCATACACAAACCAAAAGGGCGCCATAACCACAAAGAACCAAACAAACTCACCTGGTGCACACAGGTCAGGTGAATTTATTCTCCACTGCCGACTCTTTGGACCAAGTGGTCAAATCCAAGGGTTTTGCCATTCAGGACCCCAGTCAGGATGACCACTGGGCGAGGCACCGCCCGGTCAGACAGACGGGGCAGCTGCGAGTGCAAGACTCTCTCATGCAGGGACGCCCGGTTCCGCCCATCCGACCCGACGTGGGCCCCTCCTCCTCACCCGTCCGCGGGCAAAGATGGGTCACTCGCCCGATGGGGCCCCTGTTCGGGCACCAACTGAAGGAAGTGACCCGATCGGGGCCATCCGGGTCACTCGCGACCACCTCTCAGCCTTCCAAACAAATGAAAGTCGGTCAGACAGTATAGAGTACAAACCAAAGTTATTTATTAGTGTGCGCTTGAGCAGAGTCTGATCTGACCAGCCTTCTTAGATAGCTGCAGAGGGACTGACCCTTACCAACATAACATCAGATATTATACATTTCCAATTCCCAACAGGACCGGCCCAGACTGGAAATTTCCAGTTGGAGCAGGTTAACAAAGGAGGCACAGAAGGATGAGCTACACTCCTGGGACCGGGTACATGCTATCTCAGCTTAAAGGTTATTCTGCCCGGGCCCATCTCTCTAAGAGAGTGGGAGCAGGCTACCTACAAGAAAAGGCATGCAAAAACAGAATGATCTATTCATTAGTGCAGCGAAGCTCAACCTTGATTAATAAAGAGAAACAATTGAGGCTGCTTTCTGCTGAGGCAGACTGTATGAGACAGAAGCTTCATTTCGATCATGGTACAAAATGGCGGCTGAATACAAAATGGTGCCGCAAATGCTAACTTAACTCGCACAATGCTAGGAGTCAGCCAGACGCATTCTCAGTCTAACATCTCCTGTTTGTTTTGGGTGGGTGCGACCCTGCTTTTGGTGGGGTGCTTTCCTGTCTGGGTGCCATGCCTGTTGTTTCCTGCTGTTCTCTCTTATGCTTCCCTTGGGTTGCTGCCTTTGGGGTGGTTTCCTGGATGTGCTTGAGGGTTTTAGAAGGCCGGGTTTCTGGGTTTGGTATTCTCAACTTGTCATGAATGGGACAAGGACAGGAGGGACCTGGGGGTAATGCCCTATTACTTACCGGTAATCTTCATTACTCCTGGTCCCGTTGTCATCGTCCCATTCATTACGCCCCGCCCTCCCTCCCGGCCTGCCGCCCTTCCTGTTGAGGGCTTGGTAGTTCAGGCGGAATGCTGGGTAAGTACTGCTTATGTACTCCCAGTCGGAGGGGTTGGGTTTAGGGTCCCAGCATTCCTCTGTTCTTTTTTCTGTCGGGAGTTGATTCTCTCCACTTATCATGAATGGGACGAGGACAATAGGCCCAGGAGTAATGAAGATTACCGGTGAGTAATAGGGCATTTCTCCTTGTGTGTTCATTTCTTAGAGGTTGTTTTCAGGTTTGCAACGAATTCAGGGAGAGGGAAGTTCACTTTGGGTAGTGAAACATAGGGGCATATTACCAAGCCCCTATCGCCACCACAACATCACTTTTTGTGACGTTGTGGTGGCGATAGGGTCAGCGCCCTATTACCAAGGCAGCGTTAAACCACAAAACGTGGCTAAAAGCCCCGTTAAGTGGCTTAACGCTGCCTTGGTAATAGTGCCCCTTTCACGCTAAACTTAGCGTGAAAGGGGCATGCAGTGGGTGTTGCAGTGGGCGTTCCACCGCAACACCCATTCACTTCGACGCTGCCACCTATTATCAAGAGAGGCGATAATAGGTGGCAGCGCCGAATTTAAGACCAGGAAAATCCTGGTCTTAAGGTGGCGATACGAGGAGAAATGCTTCATTTCTCCTCGTTTTTGCTTTTTCTATGTGGGCTGCCTTGTGCAGCACACATGGAAAAAGCAAAATGCCAAGGTTTGTTTATGTACAGGAAGGTGTCCCTTCCTGTACATAAACAAACCTTTTTTTAAAATGCCATTTTGTAACTTACATGTGTGCTGCATGAAGCAGCACACATATGGTGCAGCCTTGCGTTTCCGAAGTGCGATGAGAGGCGTTAAGCCAAGGAGGCTAACGCCTCTCACCGACACTTCCTAGATAATATGCCCCATAGTTTTTTTCTCCTTGTTCCTGTTGTAGTATCTGTGTTTTTGATATTTCCAGTAAGGATTGTCACACCCATGTCCTCAATGTTATGTGCTGGACCAAACAACTTTTCTGCAATTGAAAGCCTTTCTTTCTGTGACAGATGCTTCAGCTCTTTGTCTTTATTTTTATCAAATTTTCTGCCATCTTTCACTTACGTTGAAAATGCAAATTTGGCGTGTGTTAGAGGAAATTTCTTTCAAGGTCAGCAGGCAGCATCACGCACTCACTAACAAATACTTTGGCGCTTTTTAGTTTTTATCAGGCCAGGATTTATCCGTAACACACTCTGAAATGATATTAAAATGAATACTGGAAACAGAAAGGAATGTACTATGCTTTTAATAAACTTTAAAAAAAAATAGTTTATTCAATACAATTAGAATTAATACTTCTTACTAAGCTCTTTGTACATAACTTGCATCTACCTTTTCCGCACGTGAAAAAATTTAAATACTTTGCTCTTGCCTATAAAGGGAAAGTTTGTTACAGTTGCTGTGTAACAATTTTAGAGAGTGACCTTTGAGGATCGGAAGGACAGCAAATTAAACTATAGGACGCATAATAAAATTATCATCAGAGCAAGACCCAATTTTTTAAACAAAGCTATTTCTTTTCTTTGTTACTCAAACTCCTCTAAAGAGTTTTTTTCTCTTCTTGCCATCAGAGGCTCCTTTCCCTTTTCTTCCTGCATTCTTTTAACTCTCATCCTGCTGCATTTCACATCTGTGCCAGAAGCGTTTCTCGGTCCCATCCCTATCATGAAAACATGTCTACCAGACAGACAGGACGTTTGCTGTTCGATTTGTACTCTTCTGGTCAAGTCCAACTCTGCATTTTGACTCAAAAAGCAATTAAGGAAATTGGCGAGTCCAGCAGTTTAGGTCTCCAGATTTCATTATATCGAATTTTAAGTCAGAAGTTTAGGACAAGGCATTATCTTGGTCTCCTCACCTCCATCCTCTTCACTCATTAACAGTTACACAATCGGCCTCTCTACCCCTTTCAAGCAAAAAGCAACCATGAAGGATAGGTTTGGTAGTCTTGCAAACTATATATGTTTCTTCTTTTGTGGAGAGGTGTGGTGCAGCGGCCAGGGCAGCTGCCTTCGGAGCATAGGGTTCATGTTTCGATCTGCGGCAGCTCCGCTCAGCACCATGTGACTCTGGGCAAAAGCTCACTTAATTTCCACGACGGCCCCCAGCGCCTTGAGACCCGTAAGGGTGAGTAGTTCGCGCTTTACAAATACGGATTTAGATTTTTTCTTTTGCAAACTGCACATTCTGCCCAAGGTAGAGCCCAGGATCATCATTCGAAACATGTAGCACAAAATGTACATGTGCTTAGGGTGATGTGGTGGTAGAATACATTTAGAGCAATGAAGGATTAACGGAAGGCTGTATTCCTCCGTAACTTTCTTGAAGTTCACTTGACCCTTTGGTCGTCATAGCCTGGATTTAGTGTGCTCTACACTTGTGCTTCTATAATTCACAGTCAATTTGTGTAATTTTATTTTAAAAGTAGAGTGAGTGGAAGTAATGTTTCACGCCTTCCACCCCAATACCATCAGAAAACAGTAGAAAAGTTGTTTTGATTACAGCTGCAGGTAGACACCACATCAATGAAGAACCTCTAGGCATCCCCCCTAAAACCTCAACAGAGAAACTAAGCAGTGGCAGCCGCTCCATTAGAGCAGAGGAGCATCCCCCCCCGCCACCACCTGCAAATAAAACGATAATAAAATGGTATTTAAACCCATTTTATTATTGTTTTATTTTAATCTCCTGGACTGCCCCCAGGATTCTGATGAGTTTTGGAGGAGGGTCCAGGTGAAGACACTGCTGGTGGGGGAGTGGCGGGCACTCCCTTCACTGCGCATGAGGGTATGGCCAGCCGTCTCAGGCAGTGAATCTCTCTCCAGCCCCAGCTGCGTTGCTGGGGCTGGAGAGAACAGGCCCAGGCTCCCAGTCTGCCTGGGAGCGTAAGTTGCCGGCGCTCAGGCCAATCCCAACACTGCTTTCATGCAGCGTCAGGATTGGCCACAGTGTAGTCTGGGAGCCTGTGCCCAGGAATAGGAAGAGCGCAATGCGGCGGGAGACGGTGACGGAGATAAGGTAAGTTTAAAAAAAAAAATATTTTAGTATTTTATTTGCCCCCAAACCCTCCCCCCTCCACACCTCCCTCCTCCGGCCCAGCCCGCCCTACCACTTTGGCAGGGGATGGGCTGTTACTGAAACTGAGACTACCTAGGATTATGATTGACGCTTTCAACTGAAGCAGAAAACACTTCAAAGCAATCAAGCACTGAATTAGTTTCACCCCTACCCCACCGATCAAGTATCCGAAAGAGAAAAGCAATGCCATCCACAATCTGGACAGAGAGAAAGTTGACTAAATTAGACAGCCCACCAACAGTACAGAATTCCCATCCAGCTCTCAAATAGTACCCCTTCAGGACAGACTGCACTGGACCACCTTCAAGCCCCTCGTCACTAATAACGTTTCAAGTGTCGCTAATTCATTGACATCAACATCATGTGAAAATGACATTAGCAGTGAAAGCCATCTCTAGCAACATCAAAGCATCTTTCCCAACCCCTGGAAGCTTAGGCTGACCCTGTCCTCTTGAACAAATCTAACACGGATCCTGACGAGCCAACTAACCATCCTTATAGCATTCCCAGTGAAAATCATCAAAATCATAGTAAAAACTCAATTCCTTAGAAAAATCGAAAACAACTTCCTATTCCAAGACTCATGATGACTCGGGATTCAGACCCCAATGCAGCACTTAGGAGCCCCCAATGAAGTAGTCAACAATGCATTTTAAACAACTAACAACAGTAACAAGTGTCACTCGATCATTCTCAATCTTTCTGCAGCCTCTTGACAGCATACATCAAAAAGTCCTATTCGACACCTGCTCCTCATAAAAGGGGCTTTGATGACATAATCTATTGTTATGTTTCATATAGGTACCCTAATATAGGCACGGGTAATATCTTACACCTTCACCTACATTTCCTACCCTATACTACACAGTAACGGACCTTTTAGGATTGAACCTTTACCTAGTTCTAGTCCTGGGCACAGAAGGAGGGTTTCTCCCTGAACAATAGTGTCCTATAACTTCATCAATAGACTCACACAGTATGAATGAATATTCATAAGGGTTCTTGGAAACCAGGCTGGGGCTACACCACCTGCATAATATCTATGTACAAGATTCATCCCATACGTCATCCTTAAACCCAACAATGGCTAACACAAGAAACAAGGGACAAAGGAACCCTAGATACTTTCTGCATAAATACCACACATCTTGCTAGTGTTAGTTAGAGGGAACCAAGACTTCCAGGCCGACACACTGACCAGAGACGCTGAGGCTCCTGCATGCAGACGCTCCAGCTGACAGTGGTCTAACACATCCCTTGCGGGGTGTCCAACTCGAGACCAGGATGGGGTCCCACACTCTCTCTCTTCAGGTAATGGGGTTAGACTAAATCCTAAAGGTATTCTTGGCTCTACACCTACTCTACATGCTGGGTACACTTAGGTACATCTAGATAGGCATCATAGGAGTACACTCTCTCTTTTATCATGCATTTTATATCCATGTGTGCATTTATGATTATTGCAAACTGTACTATCCATTTGTATTCACTATACTGCTGATTATATATATCTGCTACTGTCTAACAATTATTGCAGCACATCTATTTTTCACTAGAAGAACAACTGTGCAATAAATACTTATTGTAACACGCCCGACTGCTTCTTCTGTGTAATTCTCTGAGACCGAATAAGTGAGCACGAGTGACTGAGCGAAAAAGTAGTGCATTGTTTCCACGATCCTGAGTGATCAGGGTTTTCATGTTCTGAGGTTGCCAGAAACTATTCTCTCCCCGATAAGAGGAGACACTAGTGGCACTGTGAGCTAGCTAATGCAAACAGGCTAACATTTTCGGTGGGGGTGTTCAGAGTCAGTCTGCCACCAAGCCCACAGTTCATGTTATCCGAACGTGCGGATTCTGTAAAGGTTATATATAGGAACTACACGACATGGCACCGCCAACATTGGTTGGGTACCTATTTAACAGTAGAATCTGAGTAGTTCAGTCGTGCTATTCTCAGAGACCCCTACTCACAAACACCAGAGACGTCTGGAGTGGGTGGGCACAAACTCCGCCACAGCTAAGTAGGCGAAAACATCCTATTATTAGCTGTTGGTTAATCAAGCTTGAAGCACACAGTGTTCCTAAATTGTGCAAACAAAACCTTATCCTAGTTCCCTTGAACAAACTTCTTCTTTACAAAAATGACTGAGACAGGAGATAACACGGTAGTAAGTCTATAGGTCTCAGACGGAGAAGAAGATACAAACGCAATCCAAATTGCACCTAAATTCAGACGTACGATCACCCTGAAACTAGTAGAAAATGGTTTATCAGCTAGGGGTGGCTTAGTAGTCTTCGTGATTGAGGCACACAAATCAAACAAAACAGAGGTGTTCTATTCGTGGGTTACATTCCCAGCAGCAGATGCAAGAACACAGACATTTCACTACTATACAGAAGGAGATGCACAAGTGGAAAATGGTCAGGTCGAGGACATAGAGGTTCCACTCACGTACCAGGAACACTTATACTGGTTTAAAGGCGCCCTACCCCACATAAGAAATAGAGTAAGATTAGGCCCGCTCGGAGGAGAGGGAGCAACATGGCCGATATTAGCGGCCTACACACCACATCCTGACATTGACACAATGCCACAGGCAGACTTACTCATACAACACAAGGATTTAATCAAAATCTACAGAAACTTGACACAATTCGCCATGAGGACTTTCACAGTCCAACCAACAACAGTTGCAGCAAATGGTACTCAGTCTCAGGGCACAGCAACTAAAATCACTCCACAAACATTACACGCGGTAATGGGTAAAATGCCCACAAAACGTGAACAAATGCCATTCTGGGTAGCTCAGAAAATAACTCAACTCGAGGCAGCATTCCCAAATACTACCCCATATGAAAAACACAGAATGCTAACAATCTGCTTGCCCATGGGGATAACACCACAAGTAGAAGATTGTACCACTTGGGGTACAGTCTTTGCTGCCATATATACCAGAACTCATGGTATTCCTTCTTTAGCTGTAGTACCAGATGTATTAAGACAAATACAAAACGAATACGGAGCAGAACCTGCCCTAAACTTAGGGATGAAGTTACTAGGTAACTATGACCAGGTATCAGCCATAATACTAGCTAATATTAAAGGGGAAGCAGCTTCAGTGGCAAACCGCCAACTCCTAAGGGAGTTCAGTCCGGTAGATCAACAACACGAACTACCTAAAATAATTGAAACTGCATATGCAGAATTAGGCAGAGACAGTTTAGGTGGAAAAGCATTAAAACCACAACTGATGGGCAGTTCTGAAAAGGACGCTTCCAAGCAGACACCTGCTTCTTCTAAAAAGAAGTGGGATAATAAAAAACAACAAAACTTTAAAGGAAACAGATCGGAATCCCGAGGTAGATCTCCTCCACAGGAGCCCTCCGAAAAGAGGTTTAACCTCAGAAATAGGGATAACATTAGAAAACCTGACAGGTATCAGGATACTGATACACGTTCCTCTCGTTCCTTTCAGGGCTCGACGAAAAACTCCGAGAGAGAAGGACGGTCAGAACACAAAGAGCGTACAAATTCCAGAGACAAGCAGCACGCTCAAGACTATACTTCCAAAAAAGAAGAAAAGCCAAAATCAAAACCTCAGTTTAAGATGAAGAAAGTTGCAGGCATAAAGATCAGACATCCTCAGAATTCTGAGGACTCAACTTCTGAACGGGGAATGGGCTCAGACGATGCTAGACAGTGTGGCAGAAGTAACAATAGCTCGCCAGAACCTGATGGAATTTCTGGTGACAGCGGACCTGAATGATTACATCACGGTGGAAACACCAGATACAAGGGTGAGCATCCCACATAAGTTACACGAAATAACACTCCAAATGGAGGTGGACAAGCCCAGGAAAGTTAAAGGTCTCTTTTGGAAAAACCTATCATCTGGTTATGACATCCTATTAGCTGAACGAGATTGGCCGCCAGCATTCATTATGGAGTGCCCTAGGGGAGAAACGGTAATTTTTCCAGCATTTTCCGACCTCGTTCCCATTCATCTTAAACATGCATATGCACGGGAGTGGGCAGTTGCCCTAGCTCCAGCATTGTACAAAAATCATGTCGGATGGGATGAAGATTCAACCCACCACGTGATCCCGTTAAAATTTTTCACCAAATGCACAGAGACAATATCCAATAAAGCAAGAAGCTAAGAAACAGGTCAGGGAGATCTTAAATCAACTTGAATACCAAGGGGTGATTGAAACATGCACCTCACCAATGAACAATCCTTTGTTTCCCGTATCAAAACCGGACAACTCTTATCGTTTAGTTTTAGATTACAGACATTTAAACACATGCACAAAGACATTCGCTGTCCAAAACGCACACAGTGCCGCATTAATGAATGAGATTGTGCGGAAAAAATACAAAACTACACTTGATATCTCAAATGGATTTTTCTGCCAAAATATATCGCCTGAAAGCAGGTATTTGACCGCATTCTCAGCGTTGGGGTCCCAGCGACAATTTTGTCATCTCCCTCAAGGGTATAAGAATAGCCCGGGGGTATTTTCAGCAAGAGTAACTGTGTTACTCCAAAATTTTGATGAGGAAGGATTGTCCTATGTGGATGATATTTATCTGACGGACGATGACTTAAAAAAACACTTGACCAGGGTGAGCACCATAATTATGGGATTCGCATCTGAGGGCTACAAATTTAATTTTAAAAAATCAAAAATCGCCCACCTCAATGTCCTGTTTTTAGGATATGAGCTGTCAAGTGAAGGGAAAAGTCTGGCAGCTAACTTTTTAGAAAAGTGTGCGCTGCTCCAACCTCCAAAATCATTAAAAAATTTACAATCAATACTGGGATTCCTAATTTTCGGCAGAACGTACATTTTGGATTACACAGAAAGAGTAAAACCTTTCTACGACTTAATAAAACCTGACTTTTCAGGACACAGGAACACACAAACATCCTACGTTCACTACAAGAAGACATGATAGCTTAAAAACACCTACAGACGCGAGTAAACGTACGCAACTTAGTGATCCCTGTAATAGCGGGTCAATGCGGGTACACTTATTTAACCTTCAATGAAGGAGAAACAGTAATAATCACTTACAAATCACACCTGTACACAAACGCAGAAATGCGTTTCACTTCAACAGAAAAAATCCTGACAGCTGTTCAGACCGCTGTAGCAAGAGAAAGAGCCCTGGCTCAGGTAAAAACGCATAATAGTCGTGACCCCAGTACCAGCTTTAGAAGCTGTTACAAAAGCTAGCATTCCAAATGCTAAAGCCTTACATCCGAGATGGATACAATGGGCTAATTCTCTTACTGCAATGGATGTTGAATACAGATTTGATCCAAGTCTAAAAACACAGGCATTCCTGCAATACGAACAAGAATATCCTCTACCAAACGAAATTTTGCCTCTAGATCAGTATGAATATATTATTTACACTGACGGATCTGCTCAACCGGCCATAGGGAGTAAGCAACAGCGCAGCATGTGCTATTGTTAAAGGTCGCATGCGGGTTGGAAAATTCCATCCAAATTACACCAAAACGCAATCTCTAGGAGACTGCACGGCTCAGTTGGCAGAGTTAAAAGCACTAATACTAGCACTGGTGAATACGGATCACGAATTCCCCACACTTATAGTGTGTGATTCCTTTTACTGTGTACAATCATACAATGAATATTTACATCATTGGGAACAAAACGGGTTCAAAGACGCAAAAGGTGGCACAATTAAGCATAAAATGCTAAGGGGACAGGTAGTTGAGTTGAAGAACGAACTACCGTGGGCTCACGTGATTCATACACTGAGTCATCAACGTGATGGCGTTCCGTTGAAGGGAATTCATTGGCTTATGAAGCCGCAAAGGGGGCTGTACGAACGTCTTCCGTAGCTGCAATCACTCGTTCAAAAACGAGGATAGACGGTGAGATTATGGTCGCTCTTATTGCTTCAAGCAAAAACAGCGGAGCAGTACCAAAGAAATTTCCACTCAAGTACTCCTACAAGTTAGATGCAAACAACATTCCATATGCTCAGATTCCTGGAGTGGGGGACAGAGTAATACCAAATATGGATCGTAGGCAAGGTTTAATTCTAGCAGCACACAAGGGTTTGGGCTCTGCGCATACAGGCGTTACAAACGAAGGACTGTCTTGAAATGTGACATCTGCCAACAGATGAAAGGCTCCACCATAAAACGCCCGACACAGACACAGTTACTAAAATCAGACAAACCTCTCGCTTGTGTGTATCTGTACCACTGCGGCCCCTTACAATCTGATGAGGCTTACAAGTATATCATGTTGCAGTGGATTCCTGCTCAGGATTCCTATGGGTATGGCCTCAGCGCTCGGCTGACGCTTGAACTGTTATCGAAGATTTGCAAGTCTTTGTAGGGACATACGCAGTTGGCACGTTACATTCTGACCGTGGCCCGGCGTTTAGCTCTCAGGCTTACAAAGAGGCCATGGAAAGTATGGCTTAGCATTGCGGTACTCCTCTCCGTACCATCCTGAGGGAAATTCGGTAATGGAAAGGAAAAACTGGGACCTAAAGCAATCTTTAACAGATAGGGTATTAGGCAAGGGCAGTAGTTGGGTCAATCATCTATATGGGGTACAATGAGAACTCAATAACCAGCCAAGAAATTCTCTAGGGGGTGTCACTCTATATGAGGTCCTATTTTGGACAAGAATGTGGGTACCTGATCTTTATTGTGAAGGCACAGTGGCTGATGAGAAACCATTTGATATCCATGATCGTTTGGCTGTTTTACAGGATATAAATGAATCCAGGACACAACAAAGTAACGTCCGCCAGAAACAGACCGCCACTGGGGAAGTCAAGGCAAACACGGCAAGACCTGTATGGATCCCAAAGGTCGGGGATCTGGTCAGAGAAAAAATAGCGGACAAAAAAGAATTTGGGCCATCATACAGGAAGCCTGTACCTATCCTAGCAGTTCAAGGAACAAGAACTGTACTTTTGCCACCTCTTGCCGGAAAAAAGGAGAAAAGATTTGTCTTAATCGACTTAATCAAACCACACTATGTGGCCGATACTGAACAGTAGTCCTCGTGGCCTCCACAGTAGCAGACGCCCTCCTCTAGCTACAATCCAAGAAGTTCAAACAGAAAGACTCATCACGTTCGAAGAGCCTCCTGTACGGAATGAAGGACTATGCAACAATGCTATGGAACTCGTTCCCCTTGAACCGGAAGTACATCTTCAAAATCCAGTTCAAAATAACACACAAGTTGCAATTAGACCAAATACAGACGTCTACGTCAACATGCCTCGACAAGAGCAAAATGCGATTTCAACAAATCCCAATGCAATTCCTACAATTGATCGAACTGCTTCTGGCTACTTCATGAACTTTGATACATTTTCTTTGGATCCAAGTGAACCTGAAATGATGTCAGCCCAAAAATCCCGTAAACAGCAAGCTAAAGTCTTTCTGAACTTTCTCAAAAAGACTTATCGCCTTGGGTAGAACTCTGGGTAATTACTGGGTTACTATTTTTTCTTTTCTGGCTAGGCTTAGTTATAACTTTTAGCATGCTTATTAATGGACGATATCCGCAACACAAAAAGTTAATTTGATTCTGAAGCCACATCAATCGTCCCATCGTGAGCAGAGAGACTTGTCATTAGTGAACATTACAGCAGTTCCTATACCGGATAGTATAGTTTGGGACAAGGTTGATTTCGAAATATTCGGTCCTACTGAACTTTTAAAAATTTCTCATGTATTTAAAATGTCATTAAGTGATATCATTACCTCCAGTACATTTTCTGATGATTGGGACTCTGAAACTGTTAATAACATGTTGTCTGACTTAGAGAAAACTGTCACATTTCCGAACAATGAAATGTTAGAAGGTACTTCAGACTACGACACATTTTACTGTTATCAACATTATGGTCATCATTTCCTGCAGAAATCTATATCATCTAGAAATGTTTTTGAGTACCACCAGTGGGAACATTGCCCTACACCACCTAAAAGTAGTTCGCAAACATTTGCACAGAAATTTTCATATTTTTCAGGGTTTAACACCATTGACCAGACCTCATATTATTATAAGGTTACACCGACATCAGCACTGAAAATTATGTTAACAAATACCAAACAGATATACTCTGCTTCCTTTATCACCCAATTGTCTGAACAAGGTTTTGACCTATGGAAGGACACAATAGACTTAAAATCAGTCTGGGGTTCTAGAGACTGGCAAGTCCAGGGAACAGAAGCGCTATTTAGACCGTGCCTCATTCCACAGCAGATGATATTTCTAAATGACACTGTGCAACAGACGTCCTGTCTTGGACTAGCCAAAAACAAGGACCTGAACACACCCCGGTTTCCAACACCATCACAGATGGAGGGGCGGCAAAATTTAACTTCACAAGATGGGGCAACACTAGATGACATTTTACAGTACAATAGAACAGATCCTGATTGGAAAAAATGGGTGGTTTGGCCCATAGACACGAACACATGTCAGAAAAGATTCTGGGGTATAACCGAAGGGTTTAATATCCACAGGCCAGACCCACGCTATGTACAAAGAGAACATCTAGGAGTAGTGACATCCTACAGTGTTGGGAAGTTGTGCCTTGATTGGCTAGAGACCTCAACACTCACAGAAGTGAAACAACACTTATCCTTACTCACACAAGACATGGATCTTAGGGATTTTTTATTAGGTCCCAGGAAACCCCGTCAGAAACGTCTCATATATGCTGGCATTTATGCTGCCTACAATGAAAACTGGAAAATATCCCAACAAGAGGCCGCAGAGAGAATACGGGAAATAGACCGTATTAACTTAGAAAAGGCATTAGCAGTAGTGGATAATGGGTTAACAACTTTAACCTCCAGGATATATTCCTTGGGCAACATTGTATCTTCTGCGATAGACATACTGGAACAGGATTTAGCCATATTACAACACAGGCAATCTCAGTTACGTTCTATCATGTTGTTAAGCTGGACACTGCAATCTTTGCGTGAAGGCTATGTGCCTTGGCGTTTTATCAACAGTACGTCTCTGTTTTCTGAATACAATCTAACAGATAAACAGGTAGAAATGGCACAAAGGGGAGCAAAATATACAATGTTGCGCATTGAAAAGCTGGATAGATTACCATTTATGGTAGCAGAATCACCATCAACGGAATGGCTAACCCATGGCCACATAACTCTACTGGTCACTACTTTTCAGTTTCAATATTGCCTTGAGCAAAGGCAGGCAGGCAAATATGAGAAAATGGGTAAGGAATAAATTAAGGAATCTTGGGAGTTACCATACAGATTTCGATGCCGGAGTGGGGATCGAGAAGTGTTTCTAAGCGGTACAAATTGCAAGAACGCTTTAAGCGGTTCTCTCATGTGCCAGGATATTTCCCTGCACGGAGCTTGTAATGGCTCAGTGGCGAACTTGTCCTTCCACATGAAAGGGACTCCAGCAGCCGTGATTACACCGGTATTCGAGCTGCTCTCGAATGGGAGTTACTTGATGCTGAACGATCCAGGTTGCTGTGGGATGCTTCCGGGCATTGCCTATCTGGTCACTGTGAACTCCAGGGTTACTTGCTGTATGCAAGTATGGTTTCCCCCGATGAATACAGTCAGGGAGGCGCCGTTATAGCCTTCGTTGAATGTTTCCTTTATACAGTTTGATACTTTGAGCAGGCTGAAAGCCATGCTTTTACAACAAACCGTACCCTTAACCTCCGCTCGAGAGACCTTTGATCTTCAAATCGCAAGGACCTCGACTGAGATACAGGCACTTATACGTACAAACTGCCCCTTTCATTTCACAGAAATGGTGGGTCGTATCTTTAACATGTCTGATACGAGTGGTATTGTACACCTATTTAAGACCATAGGGACAGGATTTCTAAGCACCTTTCAGACAATCCTCGGAGATATTCCAAATTTTATACACTCCGTATTGGGAAGCGTTTTTGGAGGTCTTCCCCTGATCCTGCTTTCTATCGCAGGCATCCTGATTTTCTGCTCCGCAATGGATGGCCCAATTACCAACGAGATGGCAAAAGTGCTCCTGGAGCGCAAATACCGTGAGCGCATGGTACAGCATCTGGACACACCTCGCCTACGGGAACTGAGTGCCTCTTGGTTCCTATCGTTTAGACCAGTCTGGATGGACTGCATCTTACCTGTTCTTCGATGCCCGTTTTGCGGTGAAGAATGTGTGTTGGATCTCTGTCTGACACTTGTAACAGACACGCCTGCGGACTTGAATACCAGGCTGGAACCTCTGAGGGCCCATGCTCAGCAATGTCCCCAGCGTATTCCCATATTAATGGCTGCATTCCTCGAGAATCCGCAAGTGCCTTTTACAACTGGGTTGAGCATCAGCTCCTCCACTAGCACTCAGGTTTCGACAACAGCACCGGCTGTCTCTACACCAGCTATTGGCAGCTCTGAATATCATTTATGCTCCATTGACGTACTCTGCGAAGTATTGCAAGGACCGTCCCCTGCAGCGGCACGCAACGACGATGTTGCGTCTCCCAGCCAGGGCACTTAATCTATAATTGGCTCATCGTGTGCTGGGAAAGAATTCAGTTTTTCTTTTTTCTCCAAAACTCGACTAAATTTGGAACATTTCTTTTAAATTGACACTTTCACTGGAAAAGCATGGCCTTCTGACCCTTGTAGTGGTTCGACTTATATAAACGAGCTCAATTAGGACTTCGGCTTAAGTACCAATCCCAAAAAAGTGATTTTTGAAGTAAAAGATTTTTCTATCTTCGTCTTTTTCCACCTCTTAAGACTGTTTTTTAAATGATTTTACGACAATGTTTTTATAGTTTTTATGCGCTTTTACCTTGTAAAGAGAATAGTTCGATGGCATTTTATCATTGTTGACTATTCGGAAGAGGAGTGGGTGTTATGTTTCATATAGGTACCCTAATATAGGCCCGGGTAATATCTTACACCTTCACCTACATTTCCTACCCTATACTACACAGTAACGGACCTTTTAGGATTGAACCTTTACCTAGTTCTAGTCCTGGGCACAGAAGGAGGGTTTCTCCCTGAACAATAGTGTCCTATAACTTCATCAATAGACTCACACAGTATGAATGAATATTCATAAGGGTTCTTGGAAACCAGGCTGGGGCTACACCACCTGCATAATATCTACGTACAAGGTTCATCCCATACGTCATCCTTAAACCCAGCAATGGCTAACACAAGAAACAAGGGACAAAGGAACCCTAGATACTTTCTGCATAAATACCACACATCTTGCTAGTGTTAGTTAGAGGGAACCGAGACTTCCAGGCCGACACACTGACCAGAGACGCTGAGGCTCCTACATGCAGACGCTCCAGCTGACAGTGGTCTAACACATCCCTTGCGGGGTGTCCAACTCGAGACTAGGATGGGGTCACACACTCTCTCTCTTCAGGAAATGGGGTTAGACTAAATCCTAGAGGGATTCTTGGCTCTACACCTACTCACACGGTAGGTACACTTAGGTGCATCTAGATAGGCATCGTAGGAGTACGTTCTCTCTTTTATCATGCATTTTATATCCATGTGTGCATTTATGATTATTGCAAAATGGTAGAACTGTACTATCCATTTGTATTCACAATACTGCTGATTATATATATCTGCTACTGTCTAACAATTATTGCAGCACATCTATTTTACACTAGAAGAACAACTGTGCAATAAATACTTATTGTAACACGCCCGACTGCTTCTTCTGTGTAATTCTCTGAGACCGAATAAGTGAGCATGAGTGACTGAGCGAAAAGTAGTACATTGTTTCCACGATCCTGAGGGATCAGGGTTTTCGTGTTCTGAGGTTGCCAGAAACTATTCTCTCCCCGATAAGAGGAGACACTAGTGGCACTGTGAGCTAGCTAATGCAAACAGGCTAACATTTTCAGTGAGGGTGTTCAGAGTCAGTCTGCCACCAAGCCCACAGTTCATGTTATCCGAACGCGCAGATTCTGTATAGGTTATATATAGGAACTACACGACACTGTAAGGTGTCTATTTCCTACTTAAGTAATAGTTATTGGCCCATTCATTTGAGCACTTTCACATCTGACCACATGCTTTTTACTTGAGAAGTCCCCCATTAATCCACCCTCTCTCCGGTAACAATGAATCTTAACATGGAACCCACCAGAAACTTCCAGGCTAAAAGGAATATTTAAATTCATCAACATTTGGATGGCATCTCACGCTACCTAATCATCACATCAGGAAAGGACATTGCTAGGCTCAAAGATTGTCTGGCCAGCATGCAGTCCTTGAAATCATACTTGAAGCTCAACCTCTTCAAAATGTAGTTTGTGTCAATTGGCATAATCACCAGCAACAACCAAGAGGAATGTGTGCAGGAATAGCTTTCAAAGATGAAACTTGACTGATTTACCTCACCACTGATAGACTGCACTCGGGACCAGATGTACAAAAATTCCATTGCGAACTGACTTTTTTAATGCAATAGACTTTTGAGAATCAGCCTATGAACTAATAAGTCGGTTCACAAAATTCCCATTCGGATTGGGTCGCAATTTGACCTTCCTCATTACTAGCCACAAAATAGGTCATACACTGTGACTCACTCAGATTGGTGGACATCACAAAGATGGCAGCCTTCTGGGGTCATCGGGACGGTTGTATGACAGAGGCATGCATGGCTAAACCACGCGTACCTCTACAACGCAGCCCGAACAATGAATGCGTCTGAACAATGCATTCCTTTATCAAGCATGCCTTTACCATGCAATTTGGCGGTAAAGGCCTGATTGGTAATGGAATGTTTGGTAAAGATCACACCCCAGCCCCTCCACCCTGAGACCAAAAACCCTGGCCCCTGCCCTAGAAACAATCAGACCCCCCCATGAGCCCTAAAAACTAGCCTCCATCCCTAAAACCTAAAACTACCCCCCCCCCCCGAGCCCTAAAACCTAGCACGCATACACGTGGTTAAGGCAAGCATGGTTGCGCTTGCGGGGAAATGGCACGCGTGGCTCTGCCCACGTTGTAATGGCCTTTTCTCTGGAGGAACACTTTGTCTGTGATCGCTTTTAAAATATTTTTAGTTTGAAACACGGCCAGATCTTCCTAAAGGAAATGGAACTACATTTGGAAGAGAAATGTACTTTTCTTTAAAAGGTTGCTAAGCGTTGGCAGTGGCCCCTTGGACCTCTGCCCACACCCAAGCAAACTCTTTTTTTTTACATTCACAAAGCGGAAGGGTTACCAAGGGAACCCTTTCCACTTTGTGAATCAGTTACCACCTCCTTTGAGGAGCTGGTAACCTATCAGGGGTATTTGACCAAATTTGCAGTTGAAAATATTGAAGCATAGCATTCTGAATCGCAAATTGGAAGGGGTACCCTCTACATGCGCTTTACAAATTGCGATTTGTTGTACATTTCTAAACACATTTTGTGATTCAGTAAGCAGCTACCAAATTCCAAAATGGGTTTACTACATACTAAAAAGCCATTTAGTGGTCACAAACCCTGTGATTTAGCAAAGGAAGGATTTGTGACCACGAAATGTCTTCATATATCTGTCCCTGAGTCCCTTATGTTTCTGATCCACACCACCTGCAGTTGGTGAAACTACCTCTCAGAAACTTAACATGCTCCACAAAGTGAACAAGTTTCTCCAAGAAGCGGAATTCATAAAAACATACAACCCTGATCCTATCTGAACTCAGGGAAGGCAATTACCTGCTTATCATAATCTAAATATGGTAATCCCCGTTGTACTACACGATTCTCCTGCTGCTTCCCACTCCTGTATGCTACTCAACACTAACCCCACCTTGGTATTGCATTCTATTTCTGCTTAGGTAGGTTTGCACTACATCATCCCCACCCAAACGTCATAGGATATTGTATCAAATGCACTTTGATACTAATGAAAGAAAAGTATGCATGATGGCAATCCACTGCAGTTGTCTTTTAGCAATCTTTATTAAAATGGTTTGCCTTCAACAAAGTAGCAAACAGTCATGGATAAGAGATACAAACAAACAGCTACAAAAAGCAGCTAAAGCTAAAAGTATTTTGCTTTTAAAATATCAGTAGTATTGCTTGTCAAATTGTAGTATATAACGTTTGCAAGAAGAGATACAGGATAGCAGTTACAACCTGTAGCTATAAATCACTGACACCTTTCAGCATCTTCTCCAAAACTGAATGTGATTGAAGTCATCATTTTTAAGTTGACTTGATCTAAATGCTACCTTAAGGATGTAGTTTGGAAAACATTCCCAGAGCCTTTGGCCCAGAATGCTTTGACGGCCCTGCAGAGCAAAGCTTGGCAAGTTGATTATGTTCTGTGATATGCGTTCTGTGATATGCATTCCTTTAGGTAGTGATTGAAATTACATTAGCGCAAAATTCAAACAAATGCAGATGTATTGGATTAGCCGGTGTGTTCATCCATGTTCTAGAGCAGGCATTTATAGTTTGATAGCTATTGGTAGAGCTCCAGCGTGGTTCTCCTGTGTACTGTCCAGTCTTAAATTCAAAGTTTTTGCTTGGTTGAATTAATATAGGCACACCAAAATGGAAAATCATGTATTCAAGGCAAAAATGTATATATTTTCAGAACTCATATGCTGATGTGTGGAGAAAAATGGTTGAATTTCTAAAATATAATTAAAACTGATATTTCAGTGATAAATCATGCTACCTTGGAGACACTTATTGCTAATATTATTGAATTGGTGCCATGGACATTAAAGCTATGGTTGCTATACATTTCTCGCTCAAAGCCTTCTTTACATTACTGTTAGCACCCATGCCTGATTTGCTGTGGTGATCACCGGTGGCTGATAGTTGGATTGGGGGCCTGTGGCGGTGAACTACATGGTGCAGAATCCCCACTGGAGGCCGAGACTGCTGATCTGCAGGGGTGCGCTGTGGCGCCCCAGACGAGAGTGGTCGTGCACTTCCCAGGTCAGGGGATGTGGCTGCCTCGCAGCGGGGAGGTGGGGACAGGCATTGGAGCGGTGTGCAGCATGGAGGTGCGGGGATTGCGCCCTAAGAGAGCAGCATGAGGGACGATGGCCTGCGAGAATGGTGGCACTGTTTGAACCAGGTCCCCAGGCCTGTTGCGCCCATATACTGACACCGACTGGGGAGATATTGGTGCCTTGGCACTGGGATTAATCCTGCAACCCTCACCCAGTGGAGCCAGGCAACTCTTCTGAGAACTGCCTCAGCCCACACCTCTGGGAGCCCTGTGAGGGCATGAATTCAGAAGGAATAGACCCCTGACTGTTGGTGAGTGTGGGGGGGGTGCTGCTTTGCTCAGACAATTCCTCATTTGCCCCTCCCACTTAAGTGCCCTGCAGCTGAGGTACAGGCGATTATAGTCTTTACAGCTGGACGTGGGGAGTGTGGGGCATTGAAGCTACAGTTGCTTAAAGCCTTCTTTACATTACAGTTAGCAGCCATGCCTGATTTTCTGTGGTAATCACCGGTGGCTGAAACTTGGACTGGGGGCCCGTGGCGGTGAACTACTGACACCGACTGGGGAGATCTTGGTGCCTTGGCCCTGGTATTGATCCTGCAACCCTCACCCAGTGAAGGCAGGTGACTGCTCGGGAAGCCCAGAGAGGACATAAATTCAGAAGGGATAGACCCCTGACTGTTGGTGAGTGCGAGGGGGCACTGCTTTGCACAAGCAATTGCTCATTTGCCCCTCACACTTAAGTGCCGTGCAGCTGAGGTACAGGTGATTACAGTCTTCACAGCTGGACGCGGGGGAGTGGGAGGTGGCCTGTAATGAGACATGAGTAGAACAGGCATTGGTGCTTCACATGCCATCAGACTAACTCACACATGGAGGAGCCAGTGGCGAAGGGGGAGTGCTGCACCACAGTGGGTGCTACTGGGGAGCATAGACCTGGGCCCTGGGGGCATGATAAAAACTGCACCATGCGGATCATGCTGCTGCTGGGGGTATCTGGCACCTAAAGGTGCAGTGACCTGTTGCAGGCAGCTGGGGGACACCGCTTGCCTGTCCACCGGACAATACTTTTGACAGGGAGTGGTGTTGGAGTGCGGAGTTGCTGTGGAGAAGTTCCATGCAATTCCTACGCTGGGAAATGAGGTTTCCATGATGACAAAAGAGTGGTGAGCTGGTGATGGGGGACTGAGTGAAAGGCAGACTGGGTCCTGAAACCTAGGTGACTGGTAACACAAACGGTGGTACGACGCTAATAGGGGCCTCCACCAGAGGGTGGGGCAGTGGCACTGGAGACCGGGTGCGGGCCCGTGAGACTGCCAAGATACAGCGTAGAGGCTAGTGGAGCAGGTGGAGGAAGCTGGTTTGGACCTTAGGGGCCGGTGCTGACCGTGTGTCATTGACCCTCAACAACTGGGGAGATCTGCTTCAGCAAAGTGACATAAGTACCTTACTTCACCTTGAGTTGCAACCTGTGCTCCTTTCAGTAGGCGAGTCGGGCCCCTACAGCACTGTGTTGGTCTAGGTTGCCTGCAACCTGAGCCCTTCCCTCCGAGGACTTCCCGGGAGACTGCTGCCGGCAGAGCCAGGCTAATAGCTGTTGGAGACTGTGGGGAACCCCGCTGCCTGGTTCTGTGGATCACACTTTGACCCTCTGGGAGTGTTACCTGTCATTTGGTGTTGCAGACACTTAAGTGAGTAGTGGCGGGTACTTAGCGGAGATCTGTCCAACTCCCCCTGCCAGGTGGAGTCCATCATCGGCAAAAGAAAGACCACAGAGGAGGGCCCAACAAACCAAGACGGACCAGTTCACGGCCCAGGGATCGAGTGCAGTGGTGAACCCCCACCACAGGTGGGTGTGGAAACCCTGCGTGAACCACAGGGCCCAATGGGTGCCCAGATACTGGCCTTAATTGATGCCTCGAATGCGACCTTCCAGGCAAAAATTGAGGCTGTTTCTCAGGAAGTTGGTCTACTGATGGTAGACCTCTGTAAGGTGGCAAAATGTTTCTTAGCCACGGAGCATGATGTCTCCAAATTTCAAGGGGTTGTTGCCTCTCTGCGAGCTGAACTGGATGCCCTCTCAGCCAGAATAGCCATACTGGAAGCGAGGGCTGAAGATGTGGAGGGACGCTCCCACCGCTGAAACTTATGATTCGTTGGCTTCCCGAAGTATGCAGACGGACAGATCCTGGAGCTGTTTCGCAAATGCTGGATAGTAACAATGTACCCATTGGACCAGCTGCCCCCATTCTTTGTGGTAAAAAGAGCTTATCGTGACTTGGCGCCAATTTCACCTGCTGGGGTGCCCCCTCGCACTGTGATAGCAGGGGTGCTTAACTATAGGGACAGGGATGCCATAGTATGTGCGGACCAGCAAACTAGGTACCCAAAATTCGAGAACCATGAGTTTCGCATTTTACCAGATTATACGAGGCAGGTGCAGCTGTTGCGCCTAACTTTTGGGTGGGTCAAACAGAAGTTGAGGGCTATGGGACTGTTTTACATGCTCCACTACCAAGCAAAGCTGAAGTTGATTCACAATGACCGATCGCACTTCTTTGCCACCCCTGAGGCAGTGTGAGACAGGCTGGAGATCTATGGCAAAGGTCGGATCCGGGCACCGGCTCCCTGCGGCTCCAGAAACTGGACAGGGAGCTCACGTGGCTCCCAAGACTGATTTGCAAATGGCTGAGTCTGAACCGGGCTGGCGAACTGAGCCAAAGAACGATGATGGATTCAACCCAGATCTGTGACTGGGGGTGAGTGTCTGAAAAGTTTCAGCGCTCCTTCCATCATCTCCTTGTGTTTGCTTTGATCGCTCTAAGTTGGCAGGGTATGCCCAGACATGGGTCCCTTGCTCACTTTGCAACTGGATTCAAGCTAGCCTGCCTGATGAGGGGTGTTACCCTGAAACCGGTCCCAGGATGCTTGTTTCCTGTCCAGGGAAGACCTAGCTTGGCAGTTCGGGCTGGACTGTTCCCATGAGGAAAAGGGTCAAGACTGATTTGCATATGGCTGGGTCTGAACTGGGGTGGTGAAGTGAGCTAAAGAACGATGATGGATTCAACCCAGATCTGTGACTGGGGGTGAGTGTTTGAAAAGTTTCAGCCCCCCCAGACGTGGGTCCCTTGATCACTTTGCCACTGGCTTCAAGCTAGCCTGACTGATGAGGGGTGTTACCCGATATCAGTCCCAGGATGCTTGTTTCCTGTCCAGGGAAGACCTGGATTGGCAGTTCGGGCTGGACTGTTCCCATGAGGAACAGGGTCAAGACTGATTTGCATATGGCTGGTTCTCAACTGAGGTGGTGAATTGAGCTAAAGAACTATGATGGATTCAACCCAGATCTGTGACTGGGAATGAGTGTCTGAAAAGATTCTTCGCTCCATCCATCATCTCCTTGAGTTTTCTATGTTCGCACTAAGTTGGCAGGGTATGCCCAGACATGGGTCCCTTGCTCACTTTGCCACTGAATTCAAGCTAGCCTGGCTGATGAGCAGTGTTACCCAGAAACCAGTCCCAGGATGCTTATTTCCTGTCCAGGGAAGACCTGGCTTGGCAGCTCGTGCTGGACTGTTCCCATGAGGAACAGGGTCAAGACTGATTTGCATATGGCTGGGTCTGAACTGTGGTGGCAAAGTAAGCCAAAGAACGATGATGGATTCAAGCCAGATCTGTGATTGGGGGTGAGTGTCTGAAAAGATTCAGAGCTCCGTCCATCATCTCCTTGTGTTTGCTTTGTTCGCCCTAAGTTGGCAGGGTATGCCCAGATGTGGGATCCTTGCTCACTTTGACACTGGATTCAAGCTAGCCTGCCTGATAAGGGTTGTTACCCCGAAACCGGTCCCAGGATGCTTGTTTCCTTTCCAGGGAAGACCTGGCTTGGCAGTTCGGGCTTAACTGTTCCCATGAGGAACACAGTCAAGACTGATTTGCATATGGCGGGGTCAGAACTGGGGTGGCGAATTGAGCTAAAGAATGATGATGGATTCAACCCAGATCTGTGACTGGGGGTGTGTGTCTGAAAAGTTTCAGCGCTCTGTCCATCATCTCCTTGTGTTTGCTTTGTTTGCCCTAACTTGGCAGGATATGCCCAGACGTGGGTCCCTTGCTCACTTTGCTACTGGATTCAAGCTAGCCTCGCTGATGAGTGGTGTTTTCCCAAAACCGGTCCCAGGATGCTTGTTTCTTGTCCAGGGAAGCCCTGGCTTGACAGTTCGGGCTGGACTGTTCCCATGAGGAACAGGGTCAAGACTGATTTGCATATGGCTGGGTCTGAACTGGGGTGGCGAAGTGAGCTGAAGAACGATGGATGAAACCCAGATCTTTGTGACTGGGGCGAATGTTTGCATTGTTCAGCATTCTGTCCATCATTTGTTCTTTTTGCTTTTGTCATCCAGTTATTAGCAGCACTAGACACCGCCTAGAGGCGCAACTGATTGAGGAGGAGCGGGAGTTAGCGATCCTCCAGCGATACGCCCCTATATTGGGGGACGGCGAGAGACACTGTCGACTGCCCAAAGGACGGTGGGGGAGACCTGGGATAGGTTGGACAGACTGGTTCAGTGTGATTATCGCAAACTACTTCATAGGGAGGGTGACAAATTAGGACACTTTCTAGTGTGGCTACTTAAAAGGGAATGCCTGCCCCTGGTGATTCTCTAGTTGAAACGCCAAGATGACAACATTGCCAGTTCACAGGCTGGTGTCAATCTCCTACTGTGGGATCACCTTGCGACTGTTTATAGAGAAAGGGGGAATAGCCAACTAGCGAGGCCTGCACGTTCGTGGATCATCTAACACTGCCTTGACTTACGGCAGAATAGGTGGAGGGCCTGGATGGGGAAATCCTGGCGGAAGAATTGTGGGAGGCGGTCTAGGAGATGGCACATTGCAAGGCTCTGGGTTGAGATGGGCTCTCAGTGGAATACTACCAGGCATATTCAAAGTTACTCATTTCCTGCTTGGTGAAAACACTTCAGGAAGCACAAAGTTGCGGGATCCAACCACAAACAATGAGAGGAGCCCAGATAGTTATAATCCCCAAGCAAGGGAAGGACCTTTCGGACCCCTGCTCTTATAAACCCCTGTATATGTTAGGGGTCAAGACTAAAATACTGGCAAAAGCCCTTGAGCCCAGATTACACGGTGTGCTCGGTGATCAGTGCGGCTTTATGCTGGGAAGGGGGACCCAGATGAATTTACAGAGCTTGTCACTTGTGTTGCATTCTGATGCTGATGGGGAGTTGGAGGCAGAGCTTATTGCTTTAGACATCGAGAAGGTGTTAGATACACTCAATTGGGAATGTCTCTGCGAGGTTCTCCGGAGAATGGGACTGGGGACGATTTTTATGTCTAGGTGTGGCTGTTATATCCTAGACCTGTTGCACGTGTAAAACCTAGACATGTGGTATCGGAGTGCATCCATATTGAGAGGGGCACAAGACAGGGATGCCCCTTATCGCCACTTCTCTTCATGTTAGCGATGGAACCACTGGCAATTTGGCTTGGCCGTGGCATGAACGAGTGGGGTACTGAGGTGAGAGGCGTCACCCATATTGCCTTGCTATATGCAGATGACGCACTCATTTATAACACATGCCCGAGAGGTCAGTTAGGGTGTTGCTGCAGATCATGACTGAATTCAGTGCAGTACTTGGCTTACAGGTCAACAAGCAGAAAACAGTGCTGTTCACCCTAGCCGTACTGGCTCGTGCACAGCCAGCTGAATGCCCAGTGACCGAGCTTAGGCGGGAAAGGGACCACTTCCGATATCTGGGAATTCAGGTGGCGAACACCTCGGAGGTCTGCTACCATCTCAATATGGGTAGAGTCCTTGAAGTCTTAGAGGAATTGATTCGATTTTGGGTTCGCCTGCCTCTGTCAGTGATGCACAGAGTCACACTGTATAAAATTATTCAATTGTTCCGCTCATTAGATACTCTACAGAATGCCATGCACAATGTTCCAAATAAATTAAATAGCCTCCTGGTGTCCCTAGTGTGGGCTAATAAAAGGAGCAGAGTTAAACTTGGGGATTAATCACTCGTATTTACAAGGCTCTTAAGGGAGACAGCAAAATTCACACAACAAGAGTTAGGGACAGATGGACTGATGATATGCCCGAGACGCTTTCTGACAGTGCCTGGAGGCGAGCATTTGCACAAGTCAAGGAGGTGGCTAGTAATGTGAGATTTAAGCTTACCCAGTTTTATTACTTGCACCAAGCCTATATGAACCCAAAGTATTTACATAAAATCAACTGAGCTCAGTTGAAAGCTAGCTCTAGGTGTGGATCTGCTGCAGTGTCCTTTCTCCATATTAAGTGGGACTGTAGCAAACTACAAGAGTTTTGGGGAGAGGTCCTATGGGTTCTGCAGGAGATCACACGTGTGTCGGTAGAAACCTCTGTCAGTGACTGCCTACTTGGGGTACTTCCGATGCCTAAGCACAAGGCCAAGATGAACCATCAGTTCGCTAGCCTGGGACTGATGCTCACTAAGCGATGGGTGGCCATCTGTTGGATGCAGCGCACTGCACAGGCAGTTCGGAAATGGATAGAGGACATGCATGAATGATATGGGTGGTATGTACTGACTATCATGCTGAACAAGATTTGGAAAACTAGGAGGGCCTGTTGTATAGTTTGGCGGAGGTGGAACTGCTGACAGATGGTTCCCTAACTACCCCCAAGAATCCAGAGCCAGAGGCATCCCCTGTGGAGGGTTAGATTGTCAACTTGAAAGCTGGTTTTGGGTGGGTGCGTGTTCCTTAGTGTGTCTTTTGTACCGATTACAATAAAAACATGTTTTAAAAAAAATAATAATATTAGTAGATCTGGCAATTTTCATGGAACATAAGTAACTGATATTACAGAAAATGTTGGGGTCCCCTGTTCTAGGCTCTAACTTTAACAGGAAGAGTTCTCATCTCATAAGTTGATAAATATTGGCCTAGCAGGACACTGACAGCCAAGCCCACAGCAGAAAACCGGTTGCAAAAAGACTTTGTTGATGTAAACTTTGTTATCACATTTTATTATTTTTTTAAACGCTGTATGAGATTGTTTTACATATTGTAATTAGCTCATTATACTTCGTGGTATTTCACAGTTTCTTATTTTATGGACTAATGCTTGCATTTTTGTTACGTTGTAAAATGTTTTAATTAATCGGAATTGCACATTAGATTTTAGTGTTAATAACATGGTGAAAATTACAAAAGAGAGCCTGTTAACACTTCTATGAGCAGACATCGATCTTGCTTTATCTGATACTTGCACAAAATAGTGTTATTTGTGTGCACCTATTCATATTGCTCCTTTTTAGCAATAACTTGGCAAGATCTATAGTGTTTCATGATCATAAGCAACATGCATACTATCACATGCATAGACTGCTTTTAAGATTTCAAACAGTGCAAATGACATCAAATCAGGTGCAGTAAGCTGGGGGTTGCACTGTATGATGTTGGCTTCGCATGACATGTGTCATTAGTGAAACATGGAATAAGTGGTTCCGTGGGTCCATCTACAATATTTGAATATAGTGTGCCACTAGAAAGCAGCACCTCACGTAAATACAGAAACATAGGGGCATATTGACAAGAACGTGTGATAACTACCGCAAGTGTAGCTTAACGCAACCCTTCACATCGCAGTCCATCGCGGGAAAACAACTCCCTGTTAACGTGGTATTCATAACACGGCAGCACCATGCGAAAGACACAAGATAACGCATCAAATGAACCTGTTAAAACTAACGAGACGCAGAAAAAACGCAAAACACGAACGCGAAAATAGTAGTGATGAGGCCAATCGCGATACAAAAACCAGCGATAACCAGTGAGAGGCCTGCAATACCCACGCGTCCTGCATGGAAATGCACAATAAAAGCAGAGAAAATAAAACGGGGAGATGACAATGTACGAGCACAACCCCACATCCGTGACGTAGATCAAATGAGCATCGTCTCGCATCAAATAGGCATCTCCCCACAGACACAATGTACATTGACATGCAGCCCGCATGTAAACTGCGCAAATGCCGAAACATGCATGTAACACACAGTGAAACCGCATGTCCCCCTCACATTGCAGAGGGACAAGCAACCCCCCTGCACACAGACGTGTCATGACCATGACCAACAAATCATGAGAGCATGGACGAATGTAGGGGCAGTGACTCCCTCATACGTACATGTTGCCCATGTTGTGGGACCTGAGTCACAGGGGGCATCCCTGCATCATGGTGGTACATATCTGAGCCCAAAAGGAGCCCTGTTGTCACCTGCAGGACACAAATGGCAGCCAAAATGGAATGAATCTGGACACATGTGAAACGCCGAAGAGTGGGATTCCCTACTAACTGCGACACACAGAACTGGCAGTTCGAACACGTGACACCCTAAACAGCCTCTCTGCACAGAGGTGACACACCCACCACACATGAACAAATCACAAAAATGTCAGCAATACATGTCGCACTCACACTTGTCTGAGTGATGTGCCTGTACAGATGAGAGACATGCACTCAGGGATAGTGTTCTTCGAATGCATTTATTTGCACATGCTTTGCCTGTGGTCATTATGTACTGTCCCAATACTGCCAAGGACTGCCACAATGTGACGTGCTCATGTGAAGAAATTGTCAATGATGGTGTTCCTACGGGCTATTCCTGCTGCGGCTGCAGTGGGCTGTGGTCCACCTGCCTCATCCCCATCATCATCGTCCGATGCATCTGGCACATGTATCCATGGTGCCCTGCTGCGTACACATATGTTGTGCAACACACAACATGCAACGATCATCTTGCACACAATGCCTTGGCTGTACAGGAGCCTTCCACCTGTGATGTCCAGGCACCTGAAACGTGACTTCAACACGCCAAATGTGTGTTCCACGATGCCCCTGGTGCGTTTGTGGGCCGCATTGTACTGCCTCTGGGCCTGTGTGTTCGGGGCTCGAAGGGGTGTCATCATCCAAGTGCAGAGTGCATATCCTTGGTCACCTGTGACAGTGCAGAGAGACATGAGTCAATAGTTGGTTCGGCATGATGTGTTGGCAGGCTCACTGGTTCATTGGTGTGTGATATGTGTGACTTTGTGATTCCTGCATGACATGTACTGCTTGTTGCAAATGAGCGGCATCAATGTGGAATACGTAGCCTCAATGCCGCTTCTCCCTCCCCCGAGCATATTCACCAGAGTGCGCAGCGCGGTTGCATCACTTGCACCCCTACGGCACACTATTGTCATGCCTGTCTGCGCATGTCCACAAGCCTGACGACGACACAGTGATGCCCTGCGCTGAAGGTGGACGGACAAGTGTGTGTAGGGCAATGGTAAAGACAGGGCGGACACAGAAGTAGAGTTCATGCCTGGCTGAACTCGCCATGTGGCAGAGGGTAGACCTTTGGCTTATGCTGCGGAAATAGCGACACACACAACAGTTGGCATGTCTGATCCCTGACCCCCAGCGGGCCTGCGCACCCTCATCTACCCCTCAGCCGAGCACGTACTCCTGGCACATGCTACATGGCAACATTGAATTTTGCGTGACGTGTAGCGCCGACACTACACCTGAGACACACGCATTAGTTACTTCCCTGGCAAGGCCCAAACTTAACGTCGCCCAGAGCCACCTGTGGAATGACCACACCCCTACGCCGTACTGCCGTACGCAAGTCCACTCCCTCACGCTCACAGGGGGGTCTGACACAGCCACATGTCCCAGGTCTAGCCCACTGCCTGAGGTGACTAGGTTGCACCCGCTGTACATGGCACAACGTAATGTGGTATGGCCCGGGGCCCACATGCATCCATAATGACCACACGGACACACTGAGATCATCCGTGGAACTGGCTATGGGCACGTGCGCCCGGCACCTTTTATTGCCTGGGCCACACGTCCAGTGACGCCTGTGCTGGATGGGAGTTGGGTAGTGTACGCCACCCCTCAGGGGTTGGTTGGTGCTGGCAACAACTACAACAGTGATCAGACAATCAGAAGTTCAAAGCACAAACAGCAAGGTTCCAAGACTTGAGCTGCACAGAGTCGGTGGCCTCGGATGCACAGCGGCCGGCACAGGCACACCGCCACGGGACGGTGACTTGCGATGCACTGAGGTAGGGCCAGGTGAGCTGAGCGGGCGCACATTGATGTCCAAGGAGAGTGTCGCAGAGTGTTACGGGGGACAGTGGAAGGTGTCCATCCATGGCATGATGCAGAGGGCAGAAGCAAGCAGGAACAGGCAATATGGAGGAGTTGAATGCTACAGTCTCCTTTTCCCCACGATGTCAGTATCAGCTACATGATGATGGAGTCGACCCCCAGGCCATAGACTCTGACGCCACCAGAGTCCACCAGAGAGTGTCCATGACTCCCGTGGCACAGAGTCAGTGGCACCAGAGCCGGAAGGGGATGCAGTCTGCGATGAGGCCTGTACAATGGCATGAAGTCTGCAATTGACAAATCCAGACCCAGTTCCAATTGTGTGTCCTACTCGACGCAGTGTAGGCCAGAGGCAGCGCTCAGCAAGGGCCCACAGACACGTGTGGTCGGAATGCTATGCACAGAGTTGGTGGCACCACCGCGAAGGGAGTATTCTGATTTAGACTCTGCATTAACATGTGTACTCTGCCATTGTGTAATCAAGACTCAGTTCCAAATGTGTGGCCTACTTGTCCGCTGTGTAGGCCGGTGGAGTACATCAACAACAGAGGAGTAATGCGAGCCTTGCCCGCGGAGGCTGTGGTGGTCTGAGGAGGCTGCCAAGCTCGAGGGCCTCTGGCTTGGTGCGAGCGCAGGCATGTGGTGGGCCCTCTTGGGGACACGCCGGTGTTGGCAGGTGAGCAGTGAGGCCTGGATGCGCACGGCCGGGCTGTGGCGGACACACAGGATCGCGGCGACACCGCTCTCGGTGACAGCGTCGGCCTTGTGGCGGGGTGGGAGGCGCCGCCCTGGCAGACACATTGGGCATTCCGGAAGAGAACCACACCCAGAGCTACATGCTTTTTATTCACACCCCTACGATGGCCTGGCGTACGCTGGGCCAGCCCACTCCGCACACGCTTGCAGGGGGGGACGTAATAGGCTACATTTCCGAGACCTTCCCCACTGGCTGGGGTGACATGGTTGCGTCCACTGTCCATAACACTACCCCCACCAGCAGTATATGTCGACATGGATATGTCTGTGGTCTGCATACTGCAGTCTGTACAGCACTTCCACGCCAAACTTGGCATTGTGTGCATTCTCATTCATGGGTCACTTGCCTCCTTAGCACATGCCTGCTTCCCACCTCTCCCCGCATACTGCTATTGTGTGGCTGAGGTGCCATGCAGGTGATGGCTCATGTACATGGCTAGCCCAGGTTTCCGCAGTACTTTGTGCAGTCGTGTCTGGTGGGTGGGCATGTTGTATGTGTGTTTGTAACATGTGCATTCCCAGGGTTGTGAGTTGCATGATTGTGGATTTGAGGTGTGTGGTGTGTTCATTCGGTACTTACCAACGAGCACTGCATTTCCATAGGTGCCATCCTGGAATCGCCGGTTGATGATGGACTGTCGGAAGATGTATGAATCATTCACACTGCCTGGGTAGTTTGCGACGACATTGGTGAAGAGTCCCCGGTGGTCGACTATTGCCTGCACATTGATGGAATGCGTGTGCTTTCTGTTGCGGTAATTGTGTACAGTGTCGGCAGGGGGCACAAGTAGGACATGTGTGCAGTCAATTGCCCCCAACACGTGCGGGAAGCCTGCTATGGCGTAGAAGCCTTGCTTGGTCTCCAGTTGTTCCTGCGCAGTGTGGGGGAAGTATAAGTACTGGGGTACCAAGCTGGTGATGTCATCCAGGACAGGTGTGAGGAACTTGGATAGGGCTGGCTGTGAGACTCCTCCGACTCTGGCAGTTGTTGGTTGGAATGTCCCAGAGGCCAACAGGTGCAGCACAGCCAGCAGCTTTGTCTGAGGTGGGATGTTGGTTGTCCGCTGTGTTGGTATCGTCAGCCTGTGGGCAATGATGGTCAGGAGGCGGAGGAGGGTTGAACTTTTGAGTCTGTAGTGGGCAATGACATTCTCTGGTGTCAAGTCTGTGAGGCTGGTGCGTTTCCTGTAGATCCGCTGTCTTTGTCTGCGCTGCCTCCGTGGTGGTCCGGGGGTGGGGGCGGGGGGGCGGACCTGGGTGTTGTGGCGGTGGGTGTTGTGGCCCTGTTGGAGCTCCGAGCTGCATGATGAGTAGCTCCATGGCATCTGTTGTTTTTCAGGTGTGGCTGTGGGCTGGGCTCCCTTTTCTGGTGCAGGTTGTCGTCCGACTTTGCACCAGGTCAGAGCAGGTGTTAATTTCCTGCTGCTAACGCGCCTTATCGCATGTTTTGTGTTCTTATCGCGGATCTGGCTGGTCGTTGAGAATGTTGCGTTGTGGTGTTGTCGCGGATTTTTGCACGGGAACGCCTACTCTGCATATCATTAGCGTTAGTTGCCGGGGTCATCTGTGGCGATGTTTTTTGCGGCTGCTATCGCAGGTTAACTGGTGATATCGGCTGTTTGCACCAGCTTGTGAATGGGGCAATGAATTTATCACAGCTTTGGCTGAGATAAAGTGCTGTTAACTCGGCGATAGTTCCTTGAGAATATGCCCCATAGTTTGGCTAATGCAGTACACATAGGAGACAGTGAGGGCTCATACAATATGAGTGATGTTAGCCGTATGGATCTTGTATATGTACTGGGTTGTACGTGACATAGAACATTAATTTTAGTCACACAATGTGATACACATATTCTTATTTATAACAGCGGGAAAAGTTGTAGAGCCTGTTTGAGACCTCTACAAGTGCAGGATGCACACAGTTGAGAGGCACGTGTTTTATTCTTTAGGTGGATGTCTGACATAAGTAATATGCCCATGAGGTTAATAGATGTTCTTCTAATTCATTCTTCTAGGTGTTTTGTTAGACAGATTTTTGTCCTGAGGAGACCCACTGAAATTAGCTTGTGGGTCGAAATGTCGACACAGGAGTGTGTATTATCTGTTATGAAATAATTGCTATTTCTGGATCAGTATTCATACTGGATGGAATATTTAAATGTTGGATGTTCACAATGTACATGTGTATCATATTTTAATTGTCTCACCCCTGCACTTATGAGCACTGTGCTGTCTGCACTTTTTTTTAATTCATTTTCTAGCACCTTTTGGAAGGATAATAAATTGTGATTATTGTAGATGATTAAGATTGGTATGTATTTTAACCTCATGGATAATCTTGATTGAGACCCACGGAACCACTTGTTCTTTTTTTCAGTATGCCAATGTTCCATTGTTTGGGCAGACTGGGTTTTGGCCCTGTGTATTTTTCAATGTTACTAAGGGGCATATTATCAAGAACGGCGTTAAAAATTATCGCCGGTTTAGCGGCAGAAAACTGCTGCTAAAGCGGCGATAATGGGCTTGATAATATGCCCCTGAGAATTCCAATAGAAGTCCATGTTCTGGTGTGAACATGGGCTTCTATTGGAATTCTCCAGGGCATATTATCAAGCCGATTATCGCCGCTTTAGCTGCAGTTTTCTGCCGCTAAACTGGCGATAATTTTAACGCCGTTCTTGATAATATGCCCCTAAGTGAGTCATCCTAGTTCTAGAGATAGCAGTCTGTCAGAAAGTTACAACGAACTAAGGCAATCTATCAGATCTGCTCTGATGCCTGGCTTCCATTTTAAAATCATAAAGAAATTATAGTTTCTAGGCTTTTACTCTCAAAAATTGACTGATTTTGGAGGAAATGAAATCTAGCACAATGCACAACAAAGTCCTTTGTTATATTGACTAAAAGTCTAGCAATAAGTATTATAAAAAAGTGGAGCGGAAGCATTTGGTAGGCTATATTTTGAAAGATATGCGTCAATACATCGGCCATCACTACTTTGACTAACCACTATTTAGATTCACCAGTACTTCAACTGGTTAATATTACTATTCTAACTCCATCCCAGTCAATAAAGGTGCAAAAGCTGTGTTAAAATGATGGCCACATACAATATCGGTATCTCGGTCTTGGGTGACGTCATGAAGGTACTAGTACTTAAATCCTTCCAGGACCTTCAGAAAGACTTCCACATGCCACAGCCCCAATTCTACCGCTACCTCCAATTTCGGCATGCCTTGGCCCCCAGCTTGGAAGGGTTAGACTCACTACCGGAATTTAGTACACTGGAGGCGAAGGTTTTCATGGGAGACCTGCAGGAACGTAAAATCTCGAAGATATATCAATCCTTAGTTACCCATTGTTCCCCTACGCTGCAGAAACTCCAGGAGAACTGGGAGGGAGATGTGGGTCCATTAGATGAGGAGGATTGGACAGAGGCCCTGGCAGCCCCGCGAGGGGCGGCCATAGCGATACGACTCCGCTTGGTCCAATTTAAATACCTACATAGGGTTTACTATACACGGGTACGACTGTGGAAAGTGGGGCTGATTGCCTCCCCGGTATGCCTCCGTTGTAATCAGGAAGAGGGCACACTTCTACATACAGTCTGGCACTGGCCCTCTCTAGATCGTTTTTGGAGAGGAGTCTTTAATTGCCTGTCGGAGGTGCTGGGCTGGGACCTCTCTCGCTCGCCGAGGCTTGCACTGCTGCATATTATGGAGGGAATCGGCGGTAATGCCTATAAACAGCATTTACTGCTATTAGGCCTTACATTGGCAAAAAGAGACATAGCTAGGGAGTGGAAGGCACCAAGGGCTCCCTCAGTGGCTGCATGGAAGAATGGGCTAGATTTTTGCATGGGGCTGGAAAAGCCCATATTTGTCGCCAGGGGTTGTCCATGCAAACACTTAAAGATCTGGAAACGGTGGGCGGATTACCGTGGACTATTGCTAGAGGAGGTGGTAGGGACAGGGGATCTTCACCCGAGGTGACATCAATGTTGAGGTGGGGATTAGGGGAGATCCGTGAAATGGGGGCCCGATGGGCAGCCCGGGCGCGGTGTTTGAGTAATCCGGTTGGGTTGTGGGTGTGTAGTGCGATCGGGGGGGGGTTGGGGGATGGGGGGAAGTTAAGTTAGATATTAATGTGAGATCTCCTGTGTTTTCATGTGAAATGTCAAAGTATGATCTTCTCTATTCGATTGGGCAGTGGTTTCTGGGGTACAGAGCCCTGCATCATATGTGCAACTTGACGAATAAAGTTTGTTTATAAAAAAAAAAAATGATGGCCACATTAAGTGATGGTAATCAAAGTGGCCTGGGTCAAAACAATGGACTTTCCCCATTTTGAACTTGGTGCAGGGTAAGTAATGGAAGTAATTTTAAGAAGGCATTTCTTAGTCAAAGGACAAATTCCACTACACCTTTTCTAAAACCATTAGTAAGTATCTGCTGGTAAGAGCGGTTTTTAGTGAATGAAGTCACAAGCAGGAACATGCTTATTTTTACTGTGGATTTTATGAGGCCTGGATCGACTTGTGCTCAAAGAGGAATGCACCCCACTTCCCCCTTCATTCAAAGAACTGATCTATTCAAAGAATCGTATAAACATTTTGTTGGCAAAGACTACTTTCATAAACTACCAACAACTGGCTCTGAGGTTTGATCAAGCTCTGACTACTGAATCAAAACTGCCCAACAAAGTTTTCCTTTTTTGATATCTTGAATGGTAAAGTATATCTTTAGACCATCTGCATGCATGAATTTAAAGAACTGTTGTGTCAGAATGCAGTGACTACAAAGTATGGGGAGAGAAACAATACTGCAAAAAGCATAATGTAGGTAAGGACACACTGAATATGAGGTGTGACATGCCGATCTCGTATTTCTCTATTGATTCCAAAGTATGATTGACAATAACAATGAAAGTGATCTTAAAAAGTTTTGTCTCAAGCATTTTTAAACCAGCTGTAATTCAGTTGCAATGGTGGCCGATCATTTTAGCGGGGGGAGGGCGGGCACACCACATACGCACATATGTACACTACCTCACTCACACCCATGCATTCACAAATGCGCCACACACACCCATTCACAACACTCATTCACAACAAATTTTTAAATTCATACATGCATGCACGCATGCACCAAACATTCAAAAACATCAAACTTACCTGCGCTGCAGCTCAGGAGGGAAGCCTCAGAGATCCCAAGAGGTTTGGGATTGCTGTCTCCTCTTAAAGGTTGATGTTAAGTCAGCCAATGAGAAGAGGCAGCAGTCCCTCACTCGTCACAGAGTGGGATGGGGTCAGTGAGACTGCTGGCCTCACCTCACTCTGTGATGAGGTGTCAGTGATTGACATTCAGCCCTGGGCACTTTAGGGCTTAAAACTCAAGCACCCAGGTCCGAGGCTATTAGTGACACTCCCCCTCATCAAGAGTGGGGGGACTTGAGGCACCTTTGCCAGACTGAGGAGGTCATACCCACTGGGCTGTGAAATCGTTAGCCTGGCAAAGGTCAGCTCAGGCAGCCATAAGCCTGCACATTTAGCGCATGTACAGCTCCTGGCTGCTTTACCTGAACAAGAAGATTGTCTGTCAGGCTGACCTTTGATCAGCCAGACAGACTCTCTTCTTGTCAGGGAAAAAGGTGGGGGCAGGGTCCCTCCACCCGTACTGCAACTCCTTTACAGATGGATGTGTTGATCATACATGTAATGGTATGGCCAAAAGTTCATATCACCCCCTTAGGTGGTCTGCAAAACTTGGTTTAACCTTGAGATTATAAACTTTTGCTTCTTTGAACAAGTATCAGTGACTGACCTCTTTCCGCAGTTTGAAGAAAACTAAGTAGGTTTGTAGGGAGTAAGTTACAAGATTGGAGGGTAGTGTGATGATTCTTGGAAATGGAAAATAGAGCCCTGGAGGTTTGATATTTTGTTCTCAAAGAAACTCAGTAGATCTTGCAAGCCTGCCCTGAAGCATAGGGAGGGATTTTTATGCCACAGATGTTTTCGATGTTGGGTGCCTTTGACAAATTTGGTGTTATATGAGCCATTTGGCTTGTTTAAATGCCCCGTGGAAGCCTACCCTTTGTCTCTTGCAGTGGCGGCTCGTCCATAGGGGCGTGGGGGCGTCGCCCCCCTGCTTTCTCGCAGTGACAGAAGCAGAAACATGAATGGTAAAGCTACCATTTCATGTTTCTGCTTCTCGCACTGCGAGAAAGCAGAAGTGCCTGGAGTGCCTGGTTGGGAGCGGGCGGGTGGGCGTTCCTCCTCGAGTGCAGGGGAGGCGTGGCTAACGCAATGTCTTTGAGTGCTGACTGTTTGTTCGGCCCCAGGGCCGACCAACCCAGTCATGCGCAGTTGCCTACTCCCTCTTTTCCTCTATGTAGGCTGCATGAGAAAATGGCTCCCTGGCCTACAGGCGCCCGGCCGGGCGCCGCCTGCCTCCAATCACAACGCTGCTATTTCAGCATTGTGATTGGCTTAGGGGAGCGGGAGGGAGGCTGCCTTGGTCAAACGCAGGCCTGGCCGGCCGGCCGGGAGCAGCAGGAGCTGAGGCGGTAAATCCAACCGGAGGAAGCAGTGGGAGCAAGCAAGGTAAGTTTACATTTTTATTTTGCTTACAGTCCCGCTCCCACCACACTCGCGCGAACCCCCCCCCGTCCATCTTCCCGCCCGCGACTGATAACACTTTATCTTCAACATGTTGAAAAAAGATAATGGTAATCATCGCGGGGAACAAGGCCTATTTGTGTCCAACTCGTCCTGCACGTTACCTTGTTTGCCAACTACGTTATCCGCGAATAAGTGCGCGCTCTCCAGCACAGGCGAGCTGTTCCCTAAAAACCCGCAGCATGGCACGCGACCTTCTTAGCATAATTCCTTTTTACTTCTCGTAGTGCAGGGTGCCTGTTGCTCGTATTTCTGGACGCGGGTGGAGCTGGCGTTGACATGGAGTTAAGCTATTTTACCTGAAGTGCCCTCTGGAATTGGACATGTCCCCTCGTCCACCATTTCAGAGGTCTGCGGTGCATATCACAGATAAAAGAGCTCACTGGGAATCCCCATGGGTCCACGTTTTAGTGTTATGGGCTTGAGTTTAATCTCTGTGTTCAGGCTCTGCAAAGGAATTTACATTAAAGTTTATCTGAGGATGAGCTGTGCAGTTCCTGTTGTTGGGTGAAATGAGAAAATCCTCTGAATATGAGTAGGATAAACAAACACTTTGTAGGAACCGCGCATGGAGTGAATGCCGAGTGCACCGCCAGGCACAGCGGATTGGATTTGGACATTCCTGCCCTGCCTGCAGATGTGCTTCTACCGTTCTCATTGGTTTTTAAACGGCACCCTGCTTCCTCAGTTTTCCCTCATTGTGCGTGACGTAAAATACATTTCAAACTCCCACACAGTGTGGCATACATAACGTGACATACTTTGTGCTACATGACAAGCCAGCGAGTTAAAAGTGAGGGCTTGGTCTGTGATACACAACAATCTAGCCAAGGACACGCTTAAGTAATTAGGACATAGGCTACACTTCAGATTATTTTCGCTGTAAAAGTTTCACGGAAAATTTAAAATCCAGAACATCCTCAGGATTGAGAATGTACTAAAACTCTAAAGGCGGTTGAACTAACCTGGTATACAGCACTGATGTAATGCCTTCTGTTGAACACCAGTTCTGGCTCCCACGTGTAAGCTAAACGTCTAATCTAAAAGCTTTGGAGTTTTGGAAGTGTCCAGCTCTACCTATATTACTTGACTGCTGTGTGGAAACCATTTGTTGCAGCACAGGAACAGCAGCTGTTATAGTATGTCCTGAGAGGAATTACCGCATATTCGTACACCTTAGTCCGATCCATCGTTCCATAAAAACGAAAATACAATCCGGAGCCAATAACCTAACAGCGGTATCAAGTGCCATTTACAATGCCCAGCAGGTTTCTTACAACCAGCCTTAAAAAAAACTCCTTTTTTGAAATTTCATTATAACAGTGTTCCCTCTTACTTCTATGTATCACACCATATCCGATTTTTCTGGCACCCTGCATGTGGAAACAGTAAAATATTAAGCGCTGGAACACAAAGCTGAATTTCCAATGCGACCTTAGTAACCTCGCAGGCTCCTTAAGTACATGCAGCACCGGAGTTCAAACGGATGGCTTAGTTTGTTTTTGGTTGATTTTTATTTATATATTTACAGAGTAACTGCTACGTTAACAGTACAAAAACAGACAGGCTATGTACGTTTCGAAACAAAAAAAAAAAACACCGAGACATAATTCCGTTTCTATCCTTAGGATGCATGGCTTTCTGTACAGCAACACACCTCAATATTTTCAGTTGATGCATGCCTTTTATTGTTTTAAATGTGCTGCTGATGTCATTTAATATTGCCCCTTGCCTTTTGGAACGACTGCTGCAAGCAAAAGGAACTAACTATTTAAAACACTAGATCAAGTAAAGTAAAGGATTCATTATACACGTTCAGAACATCAAATAGCTTATGTCAAAATCCAGCATTAACAGTGACGGAACTGCATGTAAGCGAACTACATAGTGTCTGTAATAGAAAGCTATGGCTTGGCCAGCTTTACCCACGTTACAGAAGATACAGTCTGGTGGCTACAACTTGACACCATAAAGAAGGAAGTAAAGAAAAGCCAAGGCCTGACAGGAAGCCACCCAGAGCGCGCTTTGAAAACAGAGGGAGAAATGAAAAATTGTATTTTTACATAACTTACATAATTTACATAAATGAAAAATAGAGGTAACAGGCCTTCTTGGATACATAAGGATTAAAGGCCTTGTTTAAGCTAAGGGGACAACTCTGAAGAAAGGACGCTGCAGCGCTGCTGGCGGAATTTCTGCCATGAATCAGCACATTACATGTGCTCCTCCCGGCAGTGTGGATGTTTGTGGTTGATTAAGAGGCTGGCTATATTTAGCCGGAAATAAAACATGTCGCAGTACAGATTGACTGCTTGAAGTCAGCCAGATAACATGGCGATTGTTTCACCCTCGACATTCCTTCTTTGATGATGAAGAGATTAGAGGAGGGCACTGTGTCTGTTTGTGCCAGGCACTGAGAGACCAGGCTACAGGCAGCTGCTGCCAGGCATACGGACAACAGACTCTGCTCAAGCACCGGGTCCCTCGCCTGCCAAGCTAGCCAAAAGCAAACAGAGATAGCCGGTCCCATTTAAATCATCAGATATTAAGAAGGTCGACCAGGGGCGAAACCCAGCCCTCAGGTAGAACTCTCCAATTTAGCCGCATGAACCTGCCACCGGCAGGTCTGTAATGGCTGTGGTAGACTGAGTCACATGTAGGAAATCACTGTCTTTGTTAGAACTGATTCACAATTGCTTTATTAACCTTCCTGCTTTCTCAAATTTGCTTGAAAATGCACCATTTGCCCACTCTTTTTTCAAAATTTTCTTGGGGGAGAACCCCCCCAAACCCCCTGTAGGTGGGTCCGGCTCGCTCGCTACAGTGCTGTACGACAATTGCTTTACGCCACACCACTTTCCAATGTCACCAGCCGCCACTGGTCTCTTGTATTGTATCATTGCCTTCTCAGAAAGTGATGTGCATTGCAGCTTGTGGCATTCTTGTTTCAATATGCTTGATTTTCCAGTTAAACCGTTGTTGCAATATTTTACCACAGTTTTGTGTTTGCTTAATGTGAGACGGACCATGTTGACGAGGGTGTTAAAAATATTGAAAGATAGAATTTTCAGGGGGACATCAGGATCCAGGAAATGAATAGTGCAGTGGAAAAGGTTTTGAAATCTTTCCAGATATTTCCAAGCTAGTGCCTGCCTTTAATGTTTTTGGCTTCTGGCCTGTTGTGATAAATACAGACATATAAAGAATGTTAGGTAAAAAAATGAAATTAGTGAATCCACCAACCAATTAGGTGCTTGTACCATGAGATTAACTACTATTATTGAAAATAACTTAACATCCTTTATTTGAAAACACATCATGGGTATAATTCAAACCTAAAAATTATTTACATTCGCATTTATCTGTATTCCCTTTTGCCTTGAAATGATGCCATTGATAATATCATAAAATATATCATTGATCTCACTGGTGGCGTCAGAAATCCCCTCACTAGGGGATGGAAGGGAAATGCATTTTCAGTCAGAGGGGAGCATACAATGCTGTTCCCACATCAGGAAAAATCGGAATGAGACTTAGCTGCTGATGCAACTAATGTCTCATGTATTTTTTTGACTTGTGTTACATTGTACATTTACAACCACAGCTGTCTCTTGCTAAAATGAATAAATAGAACGTTGAAAAATAGCCTCTAATGTCGAGTTAAGCACCTTAATCAGGTGACCAATCTATCCGGGGAAGGAAGAAATGCTAGTATATCACATTGCAGTTTTAGCCCTTGGTGGTTTTACCAGGAAAGGACAATTTAATCATGGTGGGAGGAATGGTAGACAACCTCTGATTCTGCTTTTGCTGGCTTCGAAAAATCACGTTTTCGATCTTGTTTAAGCCATGCCAATTTCTCTATGTCATTTTAGGAGAAATGTGCGGTGGCAATAATCATGCTGCACTATTGTAAACAATTTGTGCTGAACTTGTGATCACAAATCAGGCGCTAACAGTGTTTTCCGCCTGATATTATGTATACCGGAGGAATTAGACTAAATTCATGAGCATTTTACGTTCATTCTTTATGAAACAACTACTGTATTCAGCAGGAAATTGAAAAATGTAAGTACCTTTTCTTCTGTAGAACGAACTCAAAAGAAGGTTGGTGTTATTATTTAGTGGTAAAAGTGCAAAACTTTGCATGAGGAAAAGATGAAGGCAAATGCAATTGAAGTAAAAAAATTAAATGAAAAAATAAGATGGAGGGGAACAGCCAAAACAATTATGATTTTTGCGATTATATGTGCTTGGTGATAAATAAGGCAGTGCTTTGTGTAAACATCTTATACCAATTTATTGTGAAAGAACATTTCTGAAGGTAGTAATGTCTGACAACAATGTTTCTGCATATTTGTTGTGTTGCATTTTGTTTTGATAGTGATGTGTTATGTTTTTTTATGGGTTGCTGTTGTCTTTTTGTGCTGCAATATTGCATTGCTGTTGTCCAGTATTCTATTTTGACAGGTTTGTTATGTTGTGCTGTTAACAACCAAACAATGGAAATAGCATCCTTTGAGGTATCAGAAAGTTTTCAGTAGTTTGTAACCACAGATTCCATAGCACACAATCAATAAAGCTCACTGTGAATCACAATTAGGAAGAAACCCCCTTTTTATGCCACCATTAAATAGCGATTCAGAGTGAGCTGCAAAACGTCTTATGCCATTCAGAAAGGTGTATCCAAATCGCAAGGGTTTAAGGGCCAGATGTATAAATATCTGATCGCAAAATGTTTACTGCAAATTGCAACCAGTATTTTTGCAGGCAGTAAAGATTATTAAAACCTGACCCATGTGCTAATAGATTAGTTGCTAAAAATCTGAATTATAGTGGGTCACAATCCAACCTACCTCATGAATAAGGAGGTTGGTTGCAAATTGCTACTCCCTACAATTGGAGACCATCAGAGGGGTGGTGGCCTTCTGGGGTCAGCAGACCACCATGCCTGTGATTGCTTTTAAATAAAGCATACTTTTAAAATGCAGCCCGATTTTCTTAAAGGAAACAAAATTGCATTTACAAAAAAGTTTTCTTTTCATGTTTTTTAAAAGTTTGTTTAAGAGTTAGCAGTGGCGTCCTAGAACGCTGCCTACTTTTCAACAAACTTTTTTTTTACATTCACGAAGGGGAAGTGGTCCCCAGAGCACCACTTCTTTTTTGCGAATGCATTACCACCACATTTGAGAAGTTGGTAAATTTTCAATGGTTTGTGACCCGATTTCAGTTGCAAAATATTGAGACAACTCATACCAATTTGGCATTTGGAAGTGATGTCTACAACACAACGTTCCAGATACCGAATCAGTATCGATTCGGAGTCCCATTTTAGGAGTATGAAAAAAATTCAGACTCCTAAAATGGGATTAGTATATGGAAAAAGCATTTTAATGGTCACAGGTGCAGAATTGGAGTGTCTGCAACCATTAAAAGGCTATATACATCTGACTCTTAGTACATTAAAAATGCATTTTGCAGCCACAAACCCTATGAATTTGTGAATTGCGAGGTTTGTGACCGCAATTAAGCTTTAGGCACTGAAACTTTTATTTTAAACAATGCACTTGATTGGCAGTTTTTCCTCTAATGTATCACAATTGATGATGGACTATAGTTGTCTTCCATAATTTTCACTGTTATCAATATGTGTTCACTGACGAGACACGTCACTGATTACGATATAATCTGTGACATGACATCACTAATGGAGTATTATGAAGAAATTAACTACAAGGACTGTTAATGGATTTGTATGCTTATTTTGGGGTTAGTAATTCTCTACTACATCACCACTTGAATTGTTAATCATTCTTACCACATATCAGCTTATAAAATGTATCAAATTATGGTGTGCTTGCACTGGGAATGAGAATATAAATTCATACAGTCCCAAACAGCATACGACATCGTTTGTCTGCAAAACTGGGAATTTTGTAGAAACGCATAAATTAAATAAACCTAATAGATTAGTTTAATTATTCACCCTTATTTCTCCTTAATATCCTAACACTTGAGCTCTCTGCATTAATATCAACTTTTGAAATGCTAGTGGCATCTGCTGCTGGTGTGGCATTCCTCATAGCAGGAGCTTCATTTCATTTTGCTAATCAGAGGGAATGCAGCTGTGACATAAACTCATACTGCATGAAGGCCCAAAATGTATCTGTATTATTAAGGAGGTGTGATTCTTAATTACTCAGCCTCCTTCCAGAGATAGGAAATTCTAGGAAACAGAATATAAACTAAGTGTCTGTAATCACAGAGCTGTTCTCCAACAAATCTAAGTAATAAATAAACTGCTTTGGAATGGTGCCAAGGAAGTCCACCATTTTAGAAAGTAAGGCCTTGCCAGGCCTTGATTCAGTGGAATTACCAGCTGAGATCCTTTATTTAAACAGTACCTGTACATGGTTGTTTATCTGTGTCTGTGTGTCGTTTTCAATACTTTTATACATATTCATTTTTTTTTTTTACCAGAAATGGCAAATTTTGTAGAATACTTGGGTGGGCTACTGCGTCTGCTGCAGGGAGTTATCAGTGAAATGATACTTATACGGTATCCGGCCTTGAAATGTCAACTACACTGACTAAATATAAATAAATTATCAGCTATTATGTTATGTTGTGCTCTGACTTTACTGCCAAGTATGTGATTTATTTAGAACTTGGTATGCATGTATTATACTATTTTAGCATTTCAGTGCAATGCCAAAAACTGTACTGATTGTTAAAGGCCCTGAACCCAAATTATAGTAGTATGCAGTAAAATGCAGGAGAGGACTTTTAAACAACTGTCTAGCCCTCAGCAGAATGGACTGTACTTCGCTCTCCAGGCTCTAAATCTGGCCCATAGTTTTCAGCCTAAGTTTGTACTTGAGTTGCAGTAAAGATATGCATGGTCCAAAGTTTACCAGTGATGCCACACGCCAAAGTTTAGCACCATAGGAAGAAGCGTGTGACATCACTGGTAAACTTTGGACCATGCATATCTTTACTGCAACTCAAGTACAAATGTTCAGCAGTCAAATGTAGCTTTCTGTTGACAGAGCAATCAGAAAGCTGATGATCCACCCAACTCTAAATCAGGTAGGCAAACTGTCAGTTGGGGGCAGGGTACTCCGTTGCCTTTGCGACAGAGTACTGTAACTCTAAATTTGGCCCATATCTGATTTAATTGTATTGTGACCTCTCTTGTATTGGACAAGATTCCCAGGAAATAATTTTGCACAGGTTTGTAAGGAATCCATTACTGAGATATTACACTAAGGCTCAGATTGAGTCCTTGGGTGAAGTATGGTGAGGGAACAATGACAGAAATTGTGTGCCCTGAATTCAGGACGGACCCAGTTCTGTTACCTAAAGCATCCCTCCAAGTAATTAAACAAAGCTGCTTGGTGACTAGGTGGGCTAAAAAAACTGGCAGTGATGAAAGTTTTGGTTGGTTATGCCATTAGAAGACTAGGAGAGGTACGAGTCTTATATAGACATTGTTGTCTGTCAGAGTACCAAGGACAAAAACATTGACCTCTCAAAATACTATGGCAAAAATATTGGTTCCCAGAATACCATGAAGGTAAGTTTGTATCGGAAATTAAAGACTTAATATTCTTAGCTCCACATTAAAATACCTTGATGATATATACTGTGTAGGCATATATAAGTGAAGTACAGCATAGTAAAACTATACTTAACTATGTATACTTGCTGTCACAATATTCTGGTAGTCAATATTATGGCCATGATATTTTGACTAACCCTGGGCATAATACTTTGCTACGCTCACGAAGCATGCAAAGTTTGTGCTACTACGCACTACGCAAATTGCACGTAGCAGAGTGAATAACTGTACTAATAAACGTAGCGTAGGAGTATAATAAACTCCTTCAAATGCTTTGATAAAGCAATTTTTTATGCTAAAAAGCATATAACCAATTCACAAAAATGAATGTTGACAATAAAATATCAAGCAATGAGAGAGGTGATGATTTTGGAGTCCCCCTAACCTAGGGGAGGACCAAGCAGATGCCTTGAACACAAAAAGCATATCATGTGAACGATTCAATGGTGGTCCCTTCCTCCTAGGACCACCCCAAGCACAGTTATGGGCAAAAATACAATCCCAACCAAAGGCCCTGCAAAGCATTATGGGACGAGATTAGCAGTGGGCAGTGAATATTATAGTGTCCAATATCAAAATAATTCTACAAAGAGCTGCAGTTCAACTAGTCGTCACTGGGTGTCGTCCCTCAAGAGTGAAATGCAAAAGTATTGAAAACCTTTCATGAAGCTTTTGCATTTGACTCGTGAGGGACGACACCCAGTGACGACTAGTTGAACTGCAGCTCTTTGTAGAATTATTTTGATATTGGACACTATAATATTCACTGCCCACTGCTAATCTCGTCCCATAATGCTTTGCAGGGCCTTTGGTTGGGATTGTATTTTTGCCCATAACTGTGCTTGGGGTGGTCCTAAGAGGATGGGACCACCACCTAATCATTCAATAAGATGTGCTTTTGTTTTCAAGACATCTGCTTAGTTCTCTCCCTAAGTTAGCGAGGATACCAAAATCATCACCTCTCTCACTGCTTTTTGTTTTCACTTTAGTGAAATGACTATATGCAATTTTAGCATATAAAGACAGAGATATTTATTTTATCTTAACTTGCACTGTACAAGTTTGCTTTTGGTAATTATTGTACAGTGCAGTGAGTCAAGCACACAGCTAGCACTACGCCCAGGCTTAATAATAATAACAAACTCCTTCAAATGCTTTGATAAAGCAATTTTTTATGCTAAAAAGCATATAACCAATTCACAAAAATGAATTTTGACATATCAAGCAATGAGAGAGGTGATGATTTTGGAGTCCCCCTAACCTAGGGGAGGACCAAGCAGATGCCTTGAACACAAAAAGCATATCATGTGAACGATTCAATGGTGGTCCCTTCCTCCTAGGACCACTCCCAAGCTCAGTTATGGGCAAAATACAATCCCAACCAAAGGCCCTGCAAGCATTATGGGACGAGATTAGCAGTGGGCAGTGAATATTATAGTGTTCAATATCAAAATAATTCTACAAAGAGTTGCAGTTCAACTAGTCGTCACTGGGTGTCGTCCCTCACGAGTCAAATGCAAAAGCTTCATGAAAGGTTTTCAATACTTTTGCATTTCACTCTTGAGGGACGACACCCAGTGACTGACTAGTTGAACTGCAGCTCTTTGTAGAATTATTTTGATATTGAACACTATAATATTCACTGCCCACTGCTAATCTCGTCCCATAATGCTTTGCAGGGCCTTGGTTGGGATTGTATTTTTGCCCATAACTGTGCTTGGGGTGGTCCTAGGAGGAATCGTTCAATAAGATGTGCTTTTTGTTTTCAAGACATCTGCTTGGTTGTTGGTTCTCTCCCTAAGTTAGTGAGGATACCAAAATCATCACCTCTCTCACTGCTTGTTAACTTTTTGTTTTCACTTTAGTGAAATGACTATATGCATTTTTAGCATATAAAGACAGAGATATTTATTTTATCTTAACTTGCACTGTACAAGTTTGCTTTTGGTAATTATTGTACAGTGCAGTCAAGCACACAGCTACGCACTACGCAATTTGCATAGCTACGTGTAGTTGAAGCTGTACTTCACGTAGCTACGTGAAGTGCTACTACGCAAACTACGCCCGGGCTTAATTTTGACAGGTCAATATTTACACGCCAATATTCTTGTAGAAAACAATTAGCATAAAAATACTAACAGACCAGCATGCCCTGAACATGTACTTTAGGAACTATGCCAGTAAAAGGCCTCTTCCAACGTAGTGGACATTGAGATTGTAATGTGTGGAAACTACTGTGTACTTTGTGTTCTCTTGCACAGTGACCCACATAAAAAGTCCTGTTTTGTTACTGCAACTATATGGAGGAATTGGATATAAAGATTCACTTTCACTTTACTCTCAGTAATCCCCACATAATATTTCAATGGATTGTTAGTTGATACTGAATGAATTTTATCCAGATTTACACATGTGAATGTTTTGTTTTTATATTGAATGTTTAAGTGTAATGTGTTGTGGTATATTAGGCAGTTGAAGTAATTGTATGATGTTTTAGATTATTTTCTTATGTCTTCTGAGCTGAGCACAATAAACTTTGACTTGACTTTGAAGCGTCAGGCAATTTTGTAAGGTTTTATGTGAGTAACCAATGTTTAAAGTCTGAGCCCAGTGAGGGCTTCATTATGGGTTTCCCCAATTTGGAGGGGGCAATACTGGGACAGACATAACTGATTTGGTCTGATTTGATGTGCCCCCACCAAATTTCAGGCATCACAATTTATTGGGCCCAGAATGTGGAATAACATGTGCACCTGGTGCTGTTGGATCCACTTCTGCATGTGAATCCCTTTTCTGGGATCAGAAATTGGTCTTTTTACATTCCCATTTGCCACCTCCTCTTGGCAGGTGGTAAATGGGAGCAAAGCAGCCAACGTGGGCTTCAGATGCGGGTGTGGGGACTTTGGGAGGGTGACAGAGGGCAGGGTATGCTCCAGTGCTCCTTGAGGGAAGATTGTAAGCTCCCCCACTGCCATACAAAGGAGTTGGGGGAGAAAGCAGTCCCTTCACACTTACCCAGCGCCTTGAGACCCTCACAGGTGAGTAGCGCGCTTCACAAATCCCTGATTGATTGATTGATTGGTTCACACTCTGCAACTAGCTTCAAACCACAGTGGCTTTGCTTGGCACGTGCCACACCCTTCAAACACCATGCCACTAACAAAAGGCCAGATAAATATCTACAAACCATAGCTCCACCCAACTCATAAAGTGGTCCTAAATGTAGGATGGTGGAATCTGACTGCATGGTTGCCCCCACTTTTTTCCTGGTGTTTTGCTGGTTTTCGACTTAGTTGGACTGGGACCCTGTTATTCAGGGCCCCAGTTTATCTGCTTTCTCTTTAAAATGGTTTCCCTGTACCTTAGGTACCCCACAGATTGGATTCTGGGGTGCCCTTATGAGTCCCTAGTATATGGTATACTATGTACCCAGGGCATAGGTACCCCAGAGGCCTACCAGGGGCTGAAGCATGTATTATGCCCCCCTGGGCAGCCTTCCAAAATGACACCACAGGACTGCTACTGCAGCCTGAGTGAGGTGGTGCCTGCAACCCTTACTGAGATATAGGTTCACTATATCTCACCCTATCACTGCACATATAAACCTATCAGTCACCCCTATGGCAGGCCTTATCAATCCTGAAGGCAGGGTGCTTGGTTTTGTGTGAGAGGGTGCCCATGCATGAGCAGAGCCCCTCTGCAGCCTTTGGAATCTATTCTCCGGGGTTGTCTGTGATGCAGCCTGACCATATACTCTTAAGTGCATTATAACCAAACGGTAAATGCTAACTTTGGTATGGCTGCACGGAAACATGTCGTGTTTGGTGTCAAACACCTTGGAATCATACCCCCACACCAGTAACTGGTGTGGGAGTATGATCCCACCCTTCTAGAGGGAGAGACATGACAGCACCGGTATACCCGGTACCAGCTAACAGAGCCCTGGCATCACAAAATGGATGCTGCAGCCACAGACACGAGTCTGGCCTCCTGCTGCCGACCGAAACTCCGGCAGGGGAGGCCTGGACAATAGGTTTCCTATCACAGGGAGGTGTTACCACCTCCCAGACAGGCTTTAGTGTATTGGGGCTGGGTGGGTGCACTCTCAGAGTGCTTTGAAGTCCTGCACTGGGGGCACATTTGGTGTCCCTGTGCATAGCCCAGTTCAAACCGGTTGCAGGGGCTACCAGCCCCTGCTCTGGCGCGAAACTGGACAAAGGAAATGGGTGTAGCCACCCCTCTTTCCAAACCCTCCCATAGGTGGGTCCCCTGAGTTAGTCCAACCCCTTCCTTGGGTATAAGATAGGAACCCCTGGCAACAGGACTTTAGATATCCCTGGACGAAACTCTGAAACTGAATCCTGGACCTTCGACAATCTGTTCAACGCCAGATGACTGAAGAATCTCCCTTGGAGTAAAGGAGTTACTCCCCTGCTTGGCAGGCACCAAAGATGCATCTGTCTGGTCTGCATCTCCGAAGCTCCCGCCGGACGCCAACAACTCTGCAACCCAGAAGGTGGGTTTCCAGACTTCCCAGAGGCTGACCCGAGTCCCCAGAAAAGCTGAGACCCGTAGCCCTCGTGGGTACCGTGGAACCGGAACCCCTGGACACCGTGCACATTTGCAAGTGCATAAGCTTCTGGTCGATCCTAGAGGCTGTGCTTTAAGTTTCTTGTAGCCCTGACCCCAAGCAGTAAATCCACCAAAGATTGCTGGCCTGCCCACTTCGAGTGACCCGTGGGCCGCCATTTTGTGATTCCGCTTGAGGTCCCTTCGCAATCCCTTGTCCATCAACTTGTGGGTCCCTCAGAAGGACAACTCTAATTTCAACAGGCCTCCCTGGTTGCTCCAGGCCTGCCCTGACTCTCCCTTGCTTGGGGAGTCCTTCGGACCTCGCTGGTCCGCACCGAAGCCTTTATTCTCTTCCTGCATGGGTTGCTGTTGATAAGGCTTGTTGTGTCCAATCCGGACACCGACACCGCAGCAAGCGACTTCCTTTGTGGGTCAGCTCGAATCCAGCTCCTCGTTGTCGTCGACGCCTCCTGGTCCTCATCACTGCAGAGACAATCTTCACCTCTTTGAACTTGAAGCACCCAACATCGGTGGGCATTCGACTATCATGCCCCTGGTCACTGGCTAGTGACCCAGACTCTGTCCCCTCTGCTTTCAGGTTCTTCACATCTTCGATCCAGGCTTGGATCTCTTCGGACACTTCTCATCTTCCCGGCAGCAGCACTTTCCAGCAAGCTGCCATTGAAAACGACGGCGCGACCCGACACCATTTGGCACCTATGCACCCGGCTTCCCTGGGTGAGGTAACATGAGTACTCCGGTGCTCCCGTGGGTGTCGGCCCTAGAACCCTCTAAGTCCAAAAGGGTTTGTTCCTAGTCCACTCCGAAGTGTCCCTAAACTTTAAAACTCTAACCGCGACTTTCCCCATAGAAGCTAACGGAGCTCGCAGCTGTGTTCAAACACTGCACACGTCCCCCGTGGGTCCCCTGTGTCACTACCTTGGGTGGTTCCTTGGGGTCCCAGCGATTCTACAGGCTCTAGGCCTTGTGTCTAGTCAAGTCGTGGGGGCATATTAACAAGGGCCAGCGATAATTATCGCTGGCCCCACATAGCGATAGAAATATTATCGCCGGCTATCGCTGAAAATTATCGCCATGATAACGCTATATTTACAATGCATAGCGCAATGGCGATAATATTTCAGCGATAGCGGTGTTTGCCATGGAACATCGCTGGTTTTCCAGCGATGTTCAATGGAAAACAGCGATAACATTGCTGATACGACCCTGTGGTCGTATCAGCATAATCCACCTACCATTATTAGTATGCCTTAGTCTGGAATTTAACAGACGTTAAATTCCAGCGTTAAGGCCGAGGTAGCTCGATTTTTTTATCGCTGCACCTCCTTGTTAATATCGCGGCTGCCTTCGCGATATTTTCATGTGCTGTTTTCACAGCCACGCCTTCTTTGCATCTCATTAGCGATGCGAGGCGAGGCTGTGAAAAAACGGTCTCTACATCAAGGAAACACGCGCTAGCGTGTCCTTAATGATATTGCGATATAATTATCGCCGCTTATCGCCCGAAAACGGACGCTAAAGCGGCGATAATTATATCGCCAGCCCTTGCTAATATGGCCCGTGGTTCTTATACCACTTTCTTAATATATGGTTTGGTTCGCCCCTAGGGCCTATCGTATATTGTGCTAATTTACTGTAATATTTGAAGTGTAACATATGTGCTTTGACCTCTAGCCTCATAAAGAGACTAGTAGGGTGTGTTTAGAAATAAATACATATATTTTATATATATACCTGGTGTGGTCTCCTTTCATTTAGCCATTCAGGAGATTATAGACTGGTAAAACAAACAGCTTTACACTCCTTCAAGACTTAGCCTGAAGGCTGCTCTCCATAGCTACCACTAAGATAGCTTTCAATAAAGGTTGTCTTTAAACCTATCATCAATAAAGGTCGTTTGGACTGGTGCAAGGTGCCCACTATAACTAGTGGACAGCATATACCAGGCCAACTTCTCACACTAAAGTTGATCAAGTGGCTATGAACTGTAGTGTGCAGCCTCTACTACATCAGATATCCTATTGCTGAAAGCAGCTTCAGTCTGCTATCCATACCTACTGTTTAGGTCGAGCATTCGAGACCTCTTGTATATACTTTAGTATATACTAATATGTGTATGTACTTTGTGGGCTCTGGAGATCAGCCCTAGGACTTGTCTGCTTCCGCTTAGGCACTTTTGTTTCTGTTCAACTGCCTCTATTTAACTGTCTTGATAGAAAACGACCAGCAGAGGTCAGTAAAATACCAAAATTGCTTTCTGCTGAGGTACTTTCTTTTTTTAATTTTTCTGGCAACTGCCTCTATTTAACTTTCTTGATAGAAAACGACCAGCAGAGGTCAGTAAAATACCAGAATCACTTTAGCATTCTCTAGATTCCAGTCCATAGACATTGTCTCCCATGAGCATCCGTAGACAATCATTTTTTTTTCAAATCTTGTATTTTTAGTGATATGACCACCGAAGGCATGATTTTATATTAAAAACAGAGCTTTGGACTATACTTTTTCCAGCTGAAAGGCAATATTTCTCTCCATGTGTTCCCATACCTGGAGTGTCACGCAGTTTGGTGCTTACTTTCCTTCCATGTTAAAGAACAGTAGATGTTTCAGCACCCAGGCTAATGTGCTGCATAGCTAAATACATATAAGGTCCCAAAGGCGAGACCGATTGCATTGCTAAAGCTTGTTTTAAGATCTGCCATTAAAATGAGAATGAGGGTTCTGCCTGAAAGTAGATTGCAGCATCAGTAACTCAGGACCTGTCCTGTACCAAAGTGGCTGACCGCACAGGCCGAGTGCCAAGAATGGGACTTCAGCGTCAACCAACAAGGGGCTTACCGTCTTAGAGGCATTAGGGAGCTTCCAAACCTCTGACAAGAGGGTTGAGGGGAGCAACATCAGTAGAGGAGAGACTACTTCATGGAGCTGTTGGAATTTTCGTAACAGTCTTATATCTCAATGCTGAACAATGATTTGCAGCATCAACCAATTAAGAATGCTCTCCTTTAGAAAATAGGGTTTTGAGCAGTGGCGGTTCGCATAGGGCGTGCTGCGGGGTGGTGGGCTGGGGCGGGGGAGGGGCTGGGTGGGGGGTAGTAAACTCGGACATATGACGGAACGGAGGAACGTAATAATTACTTTCCTCCGTTCCGTCGTATGTCCGAGTTTACTAGCCCCCCACCCTGCCCCACCTCACCGCCCCACAGCACGCCCTATGCGAGCCGCCACTGGTTTTGAGCCAAGTCTGCACGATGTGTATGTTGTAAAATTGGTTTATAACAGAGCGTGGACCAATGCAGGCAACAACCCAGATGGTAATTTGGCTACAGCTCTAGCAAATTTAGGGAGTCCTTGGGGTGCTGAGAATGGGGTTTCAGGACACTCTCCATACAAATGAGAGATATTTACAGACTCCGTTTATTCAGAGAACTGTTCTGGTGTTCAATAGAGATTTATAGTATCAACAGCTGGTGGGAGCTCACCAGGAGCTGAATGTTCATTCCATTCTTACACAGAGTTATATGTGTGGGGGGAAGCTCTGTTTGTGAGGGGTTCTATATGTGTGTGTCCTGGATGTCAATTAGGTTGTCACCAGGGGTCTCAGTTGCCACCCTTGACTTGCCCTTTGCTACCGCTGGCAGACTACTTAACTGATAGAGCTCACTGTGTGATATTTAATTTATGAAAAAGAAAAACAAGATTTTCACTGTTGTCTGGCCTGCTTGTCTTGAAAGCACTGAGCATAGCTACAGCTACTGACAAACATTTATAACATTAGCTTTCGGTTTTGTTTTCAGCCAGTGTAAAGTGCTTAAATGCGTTGTTGCGAAAAAAAGTGTACTGACAGGTCATGTGTTCAGTAAAGAAACAGTTATTAGGAGCTTTGCGCCACGTAGATGGGTGTCTCAGTATATGTGTGTGTGTCCCTGGGAAAATTGTGTCTTCATTGGCCCAGTGTTGCGGGGTGAAGCTAGGTCGGGCAGCTTCTCTGCAAGGTGCTAGGTCCCACATGCACCAACAACACACACAGCCACACAGGTAACTAGGTGTGGGTGAAACACCATTTGCGGTCTCCGCTCATTTATTATATAGCCTCTGGCCACGCTTGGCCAGAGAATGTACATGGTGCATATCCGGGGTAGCGTGCTCCTGCAGGGTGGTCCCATGGCTCACTACATCCCTTTCCAACTCAATGTCAAAGTTCATCATTCAACATGACATAAAATGTACCCGAGTCGTTTGCTTGATGGAGTATTCGGTCGGAGGTTATACCGTCAGTGACATGAGCAGTTTTCCGTCTCTTGGGTGTCTTGGTTGGTGTCGTCTTCTCTGGTGATTTGCTATGGTGCAGAGTAGGCCAGGGGTGACCCACTGGGTCCTCCACTGTCAGTGGATATTTCCATCGCAGTGCTTTGTTCTTCCATTTCAGGCTCTTGTGATTCTGGAAGGTCAACTTTCCAGATCCACAAGATATTCCAGGTCACTTTTTTTCTCCCCTTGCAGGCGGTGATCATTGTGCGAGTCACGTTGAGCACTGCCCACGTTCCTGGCTCAAAGGGTGTTCGAAACTTCCATCCAGATCTTCGGTCCTTGATGATCACTTTGTCTCCTGGTTTGACGTGTTGTGTTGGTGCTCGTCTTTCCAGGCTCATGCACACATTGTTCTGCTTGCATCAGGCATGGGTACCCTTGGGATCATAAGGTGATGCCGATCATCCTGGATGATTTGGGATTGTGTCTCTCCTGAGCCCGTTTAGCATCAGTGACTGGGGGTAGCACTGTGTGGTGCAGTATGGTGTTCCTCGGTACTCCTGTAGGAATCGCTGGAGGCTGAGTTCGGGATTGGTCTTCTCTACTGTGGCAATCGAGAGGGCTTTGTTCAGGGTGTGCATGAAGCGCTCTGCCTCTGCATTCGCTTGTGGCCACTGAGGCATGATACGGCGGTGTCATATCAGCAGACATTCAATCAGTTCTCTGAAATCAGAATCCTGGAAAGGTGTCCCGTTATCTGTCTTGATCTCCTCTGGGAGGCCGAACAGTGCCAAGACTTTCTCGAGTACCGGTGACACCTTGGCTAATGCTATGGAGTCGATTACTTCAACAATCGGGTATTATGAATAGCTGTCTACCAAGATGATGGTGATCCTTCCATCTGGTGAGCTCCCAAAGTCTTGACTTACTTTGGACCAGGGTGAGGTGCAGGGCTCTTCAGTTATGATTGGTGCTAGGGCCTCTTGGGAGCTGGTGAGTTGGCACGCAAGTCATTGTCACACCAGTTTGTCCACCTTGGCTTCAAGATGGAAAAACCACACTTTATCTCACATGCGCAACTTAATTTTTGTGGTGCGCTGATGCCCACTGTGGGCTAACGTGGTCACTCGAAGTTGAAGGCTTTCGAGGATTACAAGCTGCGGTCCCAGCAATATGAGGCCATCTTGTGTGGCACTGAGTTTGTTGCGTACTATCCAGAGTATAAGGTTTATGTTTTTTTTTTTATATGCTGCATAGGTGAAGGCATGGTGGTATGAGTTTGAGATAGGAAATTGCTGTGCTGAACTTTTTCACGCTATTCATAAAGGAGAGTGACTTATCCCGTGAGACCCTGTTTGCAGTGTTTCATTTATTGACGGGTAGGCAAGAGTTCCAGAGTGATGCTTATCTAATTGGATTGATAGCATATATGAAGGATGGCATTTAACAGTGATTTGTCAATTTCTGTATTGGTGGATTCACAAGTCACGGAGTGTGAGATTTTTAAGAGCCAGTAAGCTTTGAGTGAGAAGCACCTTATTCACAGAGTAACACTGGGTGAAAGTTTGGGCTTGAATCCTTTGCACGTTTCACGCATTCTTGCTTAATGGCTACCTTGGTTCACTTTTCATTAAACTCTTCTGGGACATTTATTCTTGATAATTATTCACACGTCGGGTCTTTTCATATATAATACACAATCTGCAAAATAATTCAGCACTATTTTTGAAACATGGTTATTCGTGCTTTCTTTCAGCCTCTGATTTACACCTTGGTCTGTTTTTTTTTATACACAATAACATGAACTTTTCCATATTGAAACAGTTGCGAGTTCCATAGAAAAAGAGCCATTTGCCCTTATAAGATTGTTTATGTTTGTTTTAATTTTTTTAGTTACAATCTCCAGCCCCTGAAGAAGGGAGTGCATCCCGAAATGCATTGGGCTATTAGATCCTGTAGTGATTGTAATTGTGATGTTTGTGATTACAGCAATGTAGCATTATATGAAGGAGTATGATAGCATATTGTCACTCAGAATTATTTAACTGATGAACTGTCAATTGCAGGTGTGGTCTTTGTATTAGATGATTGAAAATATTTGTTTCCAAACATTTACGTACTGGTTGAAAAATGTATAACTGTTATAAAAGCAGTTTTCGTTTAAGCTATTTTTGAGTGTGTTTCATATTAGTGATAAAGTCATTCAGCAGTGCTTGTGGGGTCCAAAGAATGTTTGACTTTGGCCGCATTGTTATGATGGAAAGTCCGGCATATTTTTGGAGCCTGGGCGATGGACTACCTCCATACAGTAGTACTGTAGTTGGATGGCCAGGCGTTTGATCAATGATGGAGGATGAGGTGCGGAAGCCTCAAAATAGCAGGAACAGTGGTTGGTGGTCAGTGACCACTCTGAATGGCCTCCCACAGAGGTATAGATGGAAGTGTCTGCATGCCCATATAATGACGAGGGCCTCTCTTTCAATTTGGGCATACCGCATTTCAGTTTGCATGAGCGCTTTGCTGGCGAAGGGCAGTGGTGCCCATCTTCCAGGCTCTACTTCTTGGGTGAGTATGGCACCAAGGCCTGCAGGACTTTTATCTATTAATAGTTCTGTCCTCTACTTAAGATCGAAATACGCCATTCAGATCTGCAATGATATCATCCATTGTGGGTGTGAGGTGCCTTTCTTGTTTTATTGCTTTATTCAGGGGGCACATGTCAATACATAGCTTTATCTTCCCGGGCTGTTTTGGTTTCTCTGCGATTTCCATGGGGGACACCAAGGGTCCAGATATCTTTTCTGTTACACCTTGGCTTACGAATTTGTAGAGTTCTTGTTTGACTAGTGGTCGTAGCTGGAATGTTACACACCGATGACATTAGGGCAATGGGCTTCACAGATTTGTCAATGTGCAATTTGATCAGAGGAGCTTTCAGGCATCCTACCCCGCTGAATAGCTCAGGGAAATGGCTCAGCATTTCATCAATCTGAAAAATTTTCACGGTCTTCGTGAATGACACCAGCTCTAGGTCTTCGGTGAAGTGACTTCCTATGAGTGTGTCGGCCTCCTTGTCAACCACGTGGAATGTGTGGTTAGGATTTCTTGGTTGTTTAAATGTACGCTCACGGTCATGCGTCCTTTTAGTGGTAGTGGGGATAGGCTCTCGTACAGTGCCAGCTTTTGGGCGGTGCGAGTGGTGCCACCGCACTGGGTGCCAAAGTCAGGGGGGCGCCATTTGTGCTCTGAAATCGGCGCCAGTTGTATTTCCAAAAAGCCTGCACTGTTGAACACTGTTGTCCCTCTTTCTTTTCCAAGATGTTAATCTTTGTAGAAATAGAAGAGAGATAACAGTGTTAAACAGATCACAACGCACATCTATGCCCGCCCATGTGCAGTGTTGCCACCACCTGAGGATGCAAACTAGCTTGTTTGGGTCCCAGGGCTGTAAATCTGGTAGAGCGCTAAAGTGCTACCAATGATGGCCCTGGAGTGCTGTGTAGTTCGAGAGCGGAGGAGGAGTCAGGAGTGTCAAGGCAAGGGCTGGTTGGCCTATCCTGCAGCCCGCTTCTGTTGCGCATGAGATCCTTAAGTGCCAAGCAGGTTTTGTAAGGTAAGATTAGTGGTCGAAGTGTCCACTTCTCCTGCTCTGCCACTGTCAGCTGCCCACCTCTTTCTTCCTCTTACTCTTTTTCCCTCTATTTCTGTCTCTCTCTCGCTGCTCCTCACTTGCTGAAAACCGTGACTTCAATAAACGTCTCTTACTCTCTTTTTTCTCTATTTCCTTCATTTGTTCCCCTGTGAAATGGATCCAAAAAAGAAAGAAACACTTTTGCTTAGTGTTTTGCAGACTGATTAATCTTGTGATGCCGGGTGAAACACTCTAATGGGTGCTTAACCACCGTAATTTCACAGGCTCTGCATTCTCGACACCTTGCACATGAACATTAAAAGTTCACAAGGACTTTGTCCGACCCGCTCGCAGCAGCATCACTGCATTGGCGGAGTCCTGACCCGGGAATTGGACAATGTAAGTTTTTTTACTTTGTGCTAATCGTGAGGCTCCCCGGTTGTCTCCTTGTACACTTGTTCTGCGTTTCCTATTACTCAACAGGCACAGCTTTGATTCGTGTTCTCGCCATCCACTGCCATTCATCATCTGCTTCGTATCCGAGAGGCGCGATCTATGCAGTTAAGGGCATGGGTTTAAGTATTAACTTGAATCCTTTGTTTTGCATGGTGTATCATTTGACCAGTCAGTATTTGAGTGCCTTTCTCTTGAGTTTTCTGCTAAGGCATCCAAACATATCATAGGACAATGAAAATATGGCTAAAACAGGGCCGACCTAATGGGTTTGCTAATGGTTGTTAGTAGTATCAGATAAATAACGATTCCATTGTGAATAATCAAAATTGAAAATGTTTCGATTCTGAAAATATGAGACTTAATTAAAAATTATTAAGTCTCTGGAATTGTTAGTGGACATTTTGACCGCTAATCTTACCTTAATAAACCTGCTGGCGTGACTACGCCACTCAGAAGACCACTAACCAACCATTCCACTTCTCTTGCTCTGCCACTGTCAGCTGCCCCCCCCTCTTTCTTCCTCTTCCTCTTTTTCCCTCTCTTTCTGTCTCTCTCTCGCTGCTCCTCACTTGCTGAAAACCGTGACTTCAATAAATGTTTCTTACCCTCTGTTTCCTCTACTTTCCTTCATTTGTTCCCCTGTGAAATAGTTAGAAGAAAAAGAAAGCAACACTTTTGCTGGAAATTTATTTTTCTGTTCCAAAGTGCAGCCTCGGGAAGAAGAGAAAAAATGGTTTAAAATACGAAAAAGAAACAAATAACTAAATAAAGCATGAGAGAGCAATCGCAAAGTGGCCAGATTGGTTTTATTCACACCAAAACACATTAGTTCCACTTTACAAAGTTTGCCAGTGAAGCGCTACTTTCGTTGTATCGTCTTTCTTTGAACAATATTATTTACCCCGGGTGGGGAAGTGCACCATTCCTGGAGGTACTGCAATACCTGGTTGATAACTGGACTGGTAAACGTTTAATGTGATCCTTATCAGCTGTTTTCCTTATTTTAGTTTATAAAATGTGTACCACTGCTCTGTGTTCAGGGATGTGGTCTTTTTAAACCATACAGCTCACGTTTTGTAAGGATATACACAATGGACAATTGAAAAAGGTCCCTTCCGGGCCCTGCAGTCATGTCCCTAACTTTTCAGATAAAAACACTCATTGATTTCTGAATAACGAGTGTAAAAGTGTTAAGGTAACCATGTTGTTCTGCTTACATTTCACATGATTTACTTAATCTTGCATTCCCTATGAGGGTTTGCTTTTCCAGGATGTTCCCCCTTTTAAAAAAGGATTTTAGGCAGCGTATTACTCTTGTCTAGTGCATAATTTGAATTGAGTTGCATCCATGTGTTTATTGCAGGGCACAATTGGGTTGTAGCTGAAGGCAGTGCGAGTTTCTCTCAGTCGGACAGTTTGGTGTTCAGTGGGGGAGAGGATGTGGCACTATGGCCAGAGCTATCAAATTTAAAACTGGGGAACTAGGTTCAGCCTTCATGAACAGTCCACCAGACCACTCTCCTGAGGGAGCACATTCCCATGCTAGACATTAGAAGGCCCAGCTAGACCTTAGAAGCCCTGGTGTCTTAGCAGCTTGAAGGCCTGTCTACCACAATCTATACTGAAGTTCACCTCCAGTCTTGCGGGCAGGCCTACGAAGCAGCACACCCTAGAGCAACAGTGACTCTGTCACTGAGGTCACAGGACCCTTGAGGCCAGTCTGTCTCACCCATTGGTACCACCATTGGCCTTGTTTCAGTAGGAGTAGTGAAACTCAACGCGGATCGCAATGCAGGATTTGCACATACACCAAACTAAGGGGCATATTTACAAGGGAATGTCAAAGTTAGAAAATGTTAATAATTACATAAACAAGATATGTATATTGTTTTAGGCTATAAAATAAAAGTTATATTTGACTGATGGTGTCGTAATATCTGTTCCCCATCTAATCCTTATTTCATGTACATAATATTTGACCATACATTTTATATACTCTAGAATTTATCATGTATATATTTAATATGTGGTTGAGAAACCATACTACTCAACCCAAAAAATAATGTTCATTGGGGGGCGCCAACAAAAATTGTCACACAGGTCGCCACAACCTCTAAAGCCGGCCCTGCTCCCGTATGTGAATATGTAAGTGTTGGATGGCACTAGCGCTGGTTTAGGCTAGAGGCGTCGATACTGCTGGATGCCCATTATGTTTACTGATGCGCCAGTGTCTATGAGGAGCTTGACTTCTGACCCAGCAATTTCTAATATGCATGTGGGTTGCGGTCGTGTGTGCCATTTTAGATCATTGGTTAATGAGATGAGAAAGAATTCTTCTTCATCTTCCAGAGACAAGTCTTCTGGGAAGTATCTGTGCCTTTGAAGGTATTTTGCATGGTTCTTTGAGATTATGACTCATCAAGGGACAGTTGCTTTACATCTCTTGTGGGGGGCTCGTCTTCTCCTGGTCCCTCTTCCTCTGAATCCTCCTCATCACACTGTTGCAAAGTGATTCATTTTGCTGCAGTTGGAGCATGTGCAACCTTGTGCAGGTCAGTCATTTGGGGCGTGTTCTTCACGGCCGCAGTACTTACAGTGAGGTCCTGTTTGTGCACTGGCAGGTGCTCTGGGCATGCCTGTCTTTCCTCTTGTGTGTATTGCATCAGCTTGTTTTGTTTTTACGACTGGAGCCTTTTTGGGGTTCTGCGTAATGGCAATGTCCATTTCTGTAGCTCTTGCGGCTGAGAGGTCGTGGGACCTTGCCATGATAGGATATCATCCAGGCTGATATTTGGTTGTCTGAAGATGAGGCCTCTGAGTGTTATATTGTGGCACCCCTGGATGGTCTGTACTGTTATTTCTTTTGGTTGGTCATCGATGGTACATGTGCTGGCTAATTCTCACAGGTGTGCATAGAGTATGTCTATGGATTCTCCTTCCCGTTGTTAGATTTATTGTAGTTTGAAGTGCTCAAAGTCTGGGTTTAATTGTGGGTTGAAATGTGCACTTACTGCTGCGTCATAGTTGTTTGCCGCGTCGGTATTGGGGAGATGCTCAAATACATTGTAGCTCTCATTCCCTGCATAGTGGATTAGGAGTGAGCGTTTTACAGCTCCTCATTTTCTCAGATGGCAATTAAATAATTGTCTAGCCTCCCTACCCATGTTATCCAATGGGGTGATGCTGACACAGGGTCTCCTAACTCACTGAATTGGTTATAGCATGCCTACAAGAGGGCGTTGGGGAGAAACTGCCTCTGTGACTGTGGTGGTCCTGGACTTTGGTCATCAGCCATGACTAGGCGTGGTGTGAAATACCCACTTATTCGAGGAGTATATGCGGAGCTGTGGGGCACTCTGTGTCTGCTTTCTGTTTGTGCAGCCTTTTAGTAGTGTCTTTTGTGGCTTCCTGACAGCTCTGGTGGTGGGTGATGAATCACTCTCTCCCTCCTGGCTTAAATTTTGAGATTAGTTTTTGTCTTTCCTTTTTTAATTATTTGTTTTTTGAATGTCATTCAGCACATAAAAGTTTGTGACAGTGACTGCAGTACAGCTATAACAGTGGGGCCAATCAAGTAAACGCTTGCTTGATTTGCAACAGGCACTCATATCTTCCTTTCATCGGGCCTCTGTGAGGAGGATGCACATGGATGGGGCCACAGACACTCATGAGATATGGGCATGTGAGGGAGGTTCACCTCGTTGTCCGGCAGCAGCAGGAGGCGGGGTACGTCCTTGTGCCACGGAGGCGTTCCAAGCTAGCTGGCAGGCAGGATAAGCATGGTGGAAAGCCGCAAGCAGGATGGCGTGCCATCCGCAATGGAGAGGGCAGCGTGGGTGAGTGCTGGAGGCAGAAGGGCCTCATGGGGGCAGAGCTCTCAGTTGACAGACCGCAGTGGACCAGGGCTCAGTGCGGGTTCAGCGGCCTGCGGCAGAGCACTGAGGCCACACAGTGGCAGGGGCAGGTTCTCCGGGCAAGCGATCCTCTTCAGGTCCTGATGTGGACCTACAGGAACAGGTAGAGCATTGTCACTGAATGTGGTAGGACATGCAGGCAGGCACCCTCGTCGGCAATGTTACGGGGTGAAGCTAGTTCGGGCAACTTCCCTGCAAGGAGCTAGGCCCCACACACACCAATAGCTCACACAGCCACACAGGTTACTGGGTGTGGGTGAAAGATCATGTGCAGTCTTCACCCACTTATTATATAGCCTCTGCCTGGCCAGAGGATGCACATGGTGCATACCCGGGGTAGCACCACGGAGTGTTCCCGGGTGACTCACTACACCCAGTGCTCTCAGCCCATGGAGGTGTGTATACTGAAACATGAGTGGAGCTGACCAAAGCGCAAATGCCTTTAAGAGTTGCATGGCCAGACTAGCACTGCTGCTACACTGTGTGCTTTTATTTTTTAAAGCAATATAGAGCAACTGCTGAGGATGGTTTTTAAATTGGTAAACCTGCAGTTGACTTAGTGCTGAAACAAGAGCTAAGCATTTTTAAGAAAATGGACCACCTAAAAATAAAACTAGAAGACATACACAGTGGGTATTTTGGGTCAGCTATATTCAGCATCTTATGGATTAATTGAGTAAAAATGCTACTACCATAAGCTGATAATATTAATATCTGTAATTTACTGTGCTTAGAAATTGCAGGAGTGTGGATTGAAGCACTGTAAAAAGATCAATTCATTGTTTTTATTAACAATAATAATCATAATAATGTTAACTTGTACTTTATATGGCACTCTGTATCTGCAAACAAAAATAGCTTCTAGAAATATGCTAACTACACTTGTGCAAAAATCCCTGAAAACACAAACTGATCCTGAAAACATCTATAAATGGTCAAAAGGCTTTTCCACTCTGGCTTTGGTATTATTAATATTATTATTACTACTATTAATAATTAAAATAATAAGAATAAGAAAAATAATTGTATCCATGGTTTGGGTCCATGCAGTCTGCGTACAGACTGATTGTGAGACAGAGAAGAGTCTCCATATATGCTTTTATAAGATCCTACCAGGGCATGTCAGGCTATTATTGGCCATAAAAGAGGCTGTGACTGGGGAAAAGGGGGTTCTAGCAGAGCATACAAAGGTTTTGCCTGAGTATATAATGATGGAATTTATCATTAGATTTTATGCAGTGACGGCTCCTCCGTTATGACAGAGGAGTGTCGTCCCGCCTGCTGCGAGTGCAGCAGGCACACACATTAATAAAATTGTAATAAATACCAAAATACCATTTTATTAATGTGTCCCAAGCTTGCGCTGTTACAGCGCGAGGGCAGTCGGCGGGGCTGATTAGTGCAACTGCACTATTAGTTCAGCCCCTGCCAGTGCGCATGTCAGATTGGCCGGCTGCCTACAGCTGGTCAATCTGACCTGCGCACTTCAGAGCCTGCAATCCCAGGGCTGAGAAACAGCCTAGGGATTGCAGCCGGAGGCCCCAAGCCTCAAAATGAGCGCTGGGTTAGCCTGCTCCAACAAATCCTGGCGCTGAGCTACAGCTCCAGAATTGTTTGGTTTCGCGTTGTACAAGGGAGGAAGTCCCTCCCTTTCCGCCCGAGTCCGAGTAGAGCGGCAGGGCGCCAGGATGAAGGAGACCTTATTCAGAGCCTACATGCCAGCATATATGGTGAGTGTTTTGGGCATCACGCACCACCATAATGTAATGTTGCCGGCAACCGCTGATTTGATGTCTGGGCATTTGGGACTATGTCAGGAAATATGATGATTGTACTTGTGCATTAGATGGTTGCAACTATGATGGTATGCCCCTTTGCTAATCATTGTTGTTCCTCGGTCATACAATGCAGCATCATGCTTTACTTTAGTATCTTTCTGTTATTATGGTAAATTGCTTTTATTGTAGGCCTTTAAAGTTGAATGATATCACTTCCTGGAAAGTTAACCAATGTTGAGGATCATGAGATTTCTTCCTGTGATGTCATAAGGGGCATGTCAAAGTGTGTGATGTCACTTCTGCTCCCCCTGGCATTTTAATGAATTGGCATTGGGTGTGTGTGTGTGTGTGTGCTTCTGTATGCAGAGATCCCTGTAGCCGCGATCTCTGTATTAAACACATGACACTGCAAAATTCTTTTATGTATAGAGGGAGCAACATGAGAAAATAACCTGAATATTCTGTATGTGAAACACAAAACCAACAAGACAGACTGCACTCTTAAAGACCAGTTTCTTATCATCAGGAAGAAGGCCAGGTAGAACCACAAAGTTGTTACAGACATCTTATACTTAATTGTGTTTGATAACCACCAACTATTCCGCATCCCGTGCCCAATTAGTTTGATCCATTTCAATGAAACCCCAGATTGTGCAACGAAGGCCTATGCCTAGCAACATCAAGTATGCCCCCAAAAATCAAGATGAGCATCAGATGGCACCAATCATTATTTCTCCTAGGGGACGTTCGGTTCAGGGCTTTGTCACTTTGGCCAACAGTTCTTTATTTCCAATGGCTGCAAAAACAATGACCTTGAACCCTAGCATTTCCACATTGAGATAGTTAAAGGCATTGCTTTCTTGTGAAGCTCAATTAAAAGATATTTTGAAAAAGGCTAAATCTAAATTTAGCTTTAAATGCTAAATGCAAAACCATTGGTGCTTAAAAAGTCAATACCAGTATTCAGCACCTGATTTGTATAAACTGTTGCCATGTGACGTATGTATCATAGATAATTGCGCACTGGAGACAGTTTGGTCAACAGAAGGTGAGGTTATAATGTAAGACTCATATTTTTTATTTTCTACCAATCAGTTATTGTTATGTATTCAGTCGAAACTAATTTTGAGGAATTTCTGGCCTCTTAACGCCGGGATACTTTGCAGGCCTTACCAATGATGAAAGACTCTAAGCATACAACCCTCCTGAAAGTAATGTATCTCACGCGATTTGAACACACAGACGATTGAATAATTTTTCAATATTTATGAAAGATTGAGTTTAATATTGTACACCGATATTTGTGGTTCTGTGAAGTTGGTAGTATTCAGTTACTTAGATTCATCTTTCGAAACTTTGACATGCTAAACCGAAGTCTTTACTTGAAGTACTTCTGATTTCATAGATAATTAGACTTGACTCAGAGAAGAGCACAAAATTGCCATAGAAAAAGAAAGGATATTTTATCTAAGGATGTCGCCTTATTTGTAATGTCCTTACTGGAGAGAAGAGTTAATCCACAATATAAAAAAAACTGACTAAAAGCAGAAATATTTTATTGATCTTAAACTCTCCAAAAACACTCACTGTTATAGTAGCCTCTGGCACTGGTGGCAACTACTTTGTGGGCAGATGTGCCTCTTGTGAAAGAGGTGAATGTCATTTCTCACAGTGAAGTTTGCCAAAGGCTGAAGTGGGCTGACCCATTGCCCCATGCTATATGGTGAGGTGTACGTAAGAAAAATGTGAATGATGCAACAACAGACCAAGGGATGAAGAGATCTGGCTGAATGACCCTACGGGTACATTATATAAAGAGTTTTAGTAAAATCAAAGGGTCTTGGCTAATGCCAGACCTGAAAAATCTCTGCATTTATATAACTTATGGTCAATGTTGGCTACTTTCAAATGATGTGGCCCAAAGGCTCCATTGTGCATTTGGTAACGCAAGTAGAAGTTTTCAGCTCTCATAGTGAGACATAGGGCCAGGAAGGCCAGGCACCGGACCCATCCAAGACACCGACATTATGAACTATTATAATTGAGTTTTTGATGATGCAAGTTCCAACTCCATAGAAATGATTTAAAAGTTCAGGAAAGTGTGTGTGAATGTGGAGGCAAATAGAATTTATTTAGAGATTGATTCAAAAAAGGCCACCAGGCCAAATTAAAAAGATACTGAAATTTCATTTGATTAATGAGGGAACAATCAAATAATTATAGTTTTCATTTGTGGTGTATATCACAGCAAAGGAGGTAAACACAAAAACCCAATCAATATAATGACTCACTCACAAAGTGGAGAGAAGAAGAGGCTCTGAGGAAAGGGGAGCAATATCCCATCAGTAGATAATTGGAGCCAACAATGAATGTCTAAAAAGACTTGAATTTACACAATGCACTTTGTTGTGCAACATCCTAATATATCACAGCAAAGGCAATGATGCAGCCACAATGGGTTTTGCTTTTCCGCACCAGATCTCTCTGTTCAAAAAGACCAGTACAGATTTTTGTTTTTTTTACGTAGGAATAAACTTGTGAGATTCACAGAATTTAGTGTTACATGAATTCCAAGAAATTTCACACAAGATCACGCAGGTATGAATTGCGATTTTACAATTTTCATGCCATATAGCAGAAAGGGTATTTGGTGAAATTCATATTTCGCACATTTTTCACAAAAATTTCACAGGAAACCAATTACAATTTCACCACTTCTACATTCCGACATTTCACTAAAAAAGAGGATTACCAACAGAGAGAAAGATGACCATCTATGTGATTCTATGGGGTCATGAAGACCAAGGAGTGATGGGGATGCTTTAGTAGAAGAATGCAAGACGGCACTACAAAACTGCAGATGCTTTCTTCAGAAAATGCAGTGTTTTAAATATATATGTGAATGCTAAAACAGACAACTGTCATTCTGTTGCTGTTTAAGGTTGCACTGTAATAGGTCACCTACCTGCTTAATATGAGGACGTATGTTTTGATGGGCATGGTACAATTCAGCCTCTAGTTTGGAGGTGTTACCTGGGTGGTTGAAAAAGTGATTTGCTTGGAAAGCGAGAGAGACTCTTGGATCTGATAGTGCCCCATCCCAAATCTCATGGGGTTATTAGTGCTCTAGTCTCATTACTAGTTCCTGGAACTGGGAACAGAAATGATTATGTAGGATTATTTCTACCTCAATAATGTAAATCTATAATAATTATATAGGTGTAGATGGGACAAAATATTGAATAGCGTATGGTCAGGTAAGGAAAGTTTGTATTCATTTTCTACACTAACTCCACTTGTACACTCTTTGGTGATGTGTATATACCTTCAAGGGACATAGATGTAGAGTTAAATTAGTTAATCCTTAATTTCCTCTGGGGCATATTCTCAAGGACACATCGCCTAGTTAGCGGCACTTTATCGCAGCCAAAGTGGCAATAAATTTATCGCACCATTCACAAGCTGGTGTTAACAGCCCATAACACCATTTTACCCACGATAGCAGCCGCAAAAAACATCGCCACAGATGACCCCCTCAACTATCGCTGAGTTGCAGAGTAGGCGTTCCTGAGCAAAAATCCGCAACAACACCACACCTCAACATTCTCAACGACCAGCCCGATCAGCGTTAAGACAACAAAACAGGCGATAAGGCGCGTTAGCAGCAGGAATCTAACACCTACTCTGACCTGGTGTAAAGTCGGACGACAACCTGCACCATCAAAGGGAGACCAGTCCACAGCCACACATGAAGAACAACCGATGCCATGGAGCTACTCACCATGCATCCCGGAGCCCGAGAGGGCAACAACACCCTCCGCCACCACCCCCAGGGCCCCAGCACCCCCCCCACTCCGGACCACCACAGAGGCAGCGCAGACAAAGACAGCGGACCTTCAGGAAACGCACCAGCCCCACAGACCTAACACCAGACAATGTCAATGCCCACTACAGGCTCAAAAGGACAACCATCCACCGCATCTGGATCATCATTGCCCACAGGCTGACGGTACCAACACAGCGGACAACCAACATCCCTCTGCAGACAAAGCTGCTGGCTGTGCTGCACATGTTGGCCTCCCATACCCCCCAAACAAACAACATCCGCCAGAGTCAGAGGAGACACACAGCCAGCCCCATCCAAATTCCCCACACCTGTCCTGGATGCCGTCACCAGCCAGGTACCCCAGTACCTAAACGTCCCCCACAATGTGCAGGAACAGCTGGAGACCAAGGAAGGACTACACGCCATAGCAGGAGTCCCGCACCTGTTGGGGGCAATCTACTGCACACATGTCCAACTTGTGCCCCCTGCCGAAAAAACACACAATTACCGCAACAGAAAGCACACGCATCCCATCAATGTGCAGGCAATAGTGGACCAGCGGGGACCCTACACCAATGTTGCAGCCAACTACCCAGGCAGTGTGCATGATTCCATCATCCCCTGACAGTCCATCATCAACTAGCGTTACCAGGATGGCACCCATGGAAATGCACTGCATGTAGGTAAGTACCAAATGAACACACCACACACCTCAACTCTGGCAATGCGCACGTCACAAAATCACATACAACATGCCAGACAACATGCCCACCCACCAGAAACGACAGCACAACTTATTGTGGCAACCTTGCTCAGCCATGTACATGAACCATCAACGGCATGGCACCGCAGCCACACAATAGTGGAATGTGGGGAGAGGTGGGAACCAGGTATGTGCGAAGGAGGCAAGTGACCCATGAATGAGAATGTTCACAATGCCAACTGTGGCGGAGATGTCCTGGACAGATTGCAGTATGCAGACCACAGACATATCCATGCCCACATGCACTGCTGATGTGTTGAGTGCAGTGGACAGTCGACGCAACCATGTCACCACAGCCAGTGGGGAAGAACGAGGAAATGTAGCTTGTGACATACCCCTCTGCAAGCGTGTGCGGAGTGGCCTGGCCCGGCGTACGCAAGGCCAGCGTATGGGTGTGAATAAAAAGCACGTAGCCCTGGGCGTGGTCCTCTTCTGGAATGGCAAACGTGCCTGCCAGTGTGGTGCCTCCTACCCCGCCACGAGGCCGGCGCCCTCGCTGTGAGCTCTGTGGCCTGCGAACCTATGCGCCTGCTACACCACGGGCCGCTGGACTCCCAACCTGTCATGCCCGCCCCTGCGTATCCAGGCCTCACAGCTCACCTGCCGACACCGGCGTGTGTCGAAGAGGGCCCACCACATGCCGGCGCAAACTTCAAGCCCGAACCCCGCGTCCTTGGCAGCCTCCTCACACTATCACGGCCCCCGCGACAGAGGCCCGCTTTACCCCTTTTCCGTTTACGTACTCCACCGCTGCCTCCGGCCTACACTATGCTCAAGTAGGTTACACATGTGGAACTGAGTCGTGATATCTGCATGGCGGAGTCCATATCATTGTACACAAGGAGACGAGTAAGAGGAAGACGCGGTTCAGTCCGGAGGAGAAAAGGACCATCTTCACGGAGGTGTCCGGACACTGCCGACAACTGCCCTGGTGTCACTAACTCTGTGCATCGCGGGCCAACGACACATGTATGTGTGCCCCTACTGACCGCTACCCCAGGCCTACACTGCGGTGAAGTAGGTCACACATTTGGGACTGAGTCTTGATTTGGCAATGGCCGAGTACACACGCAAATGCAGAGTTTAACTCACTATACTCCCTTCTATGTGGTGACACAAAGTATGTGCATGGCATCCCAGCCACACGTGTCTGTGGGCCCTTGAAGACTACGCCTTCGGACTACACTGCGGGCCTGCAGGCCTTACACAAATCCAATCCAGTCCGTACCAGGCAGGACACGGCATCGTCGCTGGCTAAACACCCGCTCAGCTCTGTCGCTACTGACTCGGTCAACCATGAGTCATCACCACATGCCATTTCAATGCCGTGTGTTAGTGTTCCAGGAGGAGCTTGCTGAACAGCGGTTGGCCCGCGCTGCCCGCTGCCTCCGGACCACACAGTGGTCGAGTAGGTCACACATTGGGAACTCAGTCATGAACCATTTATGGCCGAGCTGATAACATTGTACTGGCCACGTCGCAGACTGCATCCCCTTACAGCTCCGGTGCCACTAAGTCTGTTCCCCGACATCCATGGACACTTACTTCTTGAGATTTGTTGGAGACTGAGTCCATGGTTTGGGGGTTGCCTTCATCATCGTGTCGGTGATACTGACTATGTTGCCAAGACGAGGCTGTAGCATTCCACTCCTCCATTTGGCGCTTCCGGCCGGCTTCTGCCCTCTGCTTCATGCCCTGGAGGAGCCCTTCCACTGTCCCCCACAAACCTCCACGACATTCACCTTCGACATCGACGAGGACCCACTCACCTAGCGTGGCACTATCTCACTGCACCGCAAGTCACCGTCCCGTGGCGGTGTGCCTGTGCTCGCCGCAGTGCATCCGGGGCCACTAACTCTGTGCAGCTCAAATCATGGCCCCAACCTGAGGGCATGTCGGATGGCCTCTGTTCCGATGGCCTGGGGGGCATCAACGCCATGTCTCTGTGGTCCTGCGCTGTCCGCTGCCTCCGGCCTCAACTATGGTCCACCTGGGCTCACACATCAGATCGAGTCCTGGCCTGCCCGGACGTCACATCACCGCAGGATGCACACGCCACCACCGCCAGGACCAACTCCAAACGACAGGTGCCAGAGTCGTAAGTGTCTAACTGCCAGACTGTCAGAGTTGCTCACACCTGTTGTGGGTGCCATCATCAGCTTGATACCCTGCTCAGCCCTTCAGGTGCCACTTACTCAGTGCACAATGAATCAAGGACCATTCTGCTTGCATGTTGGGTGAACACTGTACTCTCTCCGGCTACCACCATGATGCTTCACAGTTGTTTCTTTTATGCTGGTGTTTTATGTTTCTGCTTCAATTGTGATCACTGTTCAAGTTGTTGCCAGCACCAACGACTCCCTGAGGGCTGGCTGACACTCATCCCACACACATCCAGCACATGCGTCACTGTACATGTGACCATGCCAATAAACGTGTCGGGCGCACGTGCCCGTGGCCAGTTCAAGAGCTCTATGAGTGTGTTCGTGTGCTCATGATGTATGCATTCGGGCCACGGCCCCCTCAACATCACATTGTGCCGTGTGCAGAGGACGCAGCCATGTCACCGCAGGCAGAGTGTGGGACATTGCACATGTAGCTTTGTCGTCCCCCACTCAATATGTAAGAGGAGTGGACTGGGCCGGCATGGACCAGTCCAGCGTGGGGGTGTGGATGATTATCCCGTGGCTCTGGGTGTGGTCAGTCCTGGAAATGTGCAGATGCGGATGTCTCTGTCGCAGTGTGGGTCTCCTTTGGGGAGTGTAGGTGGTCTCTGATGGGACTTAGACACCCACGTATGTGATCTAGTTCGGCTTCCATGAGGTGGGACCCCACACGCACCTGTTCGGACACCCCCTTCTGGCAGTCTGACACCTGGCCTTGGAATGCGATGTGTGCTTGGGTGTGCTGCTGGGAGCCAGCCGTGGTGGTGCGTGCATCCAGCTGTGTTGTCTGTGCATGGGGTGGGGTATCCTCGATGCAGCTGGGCTGCCCTGCTCCTGGGGGTCAATTGCCCGAAGATGTCCATGAACTGTTGTAGGGCGTCGGTGTCGGAAGTGTGGAGGTCCTCTTCAGAATCACTGTGGAGTTGTCTGGTCTGCTCTGCTGGAGGTGTTGTTTGTCCCTCTGCAATGTGAAGGGGAGATGCTTGTTGACATTGTGTTGGCATGTATGTTTACGCATTATTCACGTTTACATACAGACTGCATGACAATGTACATTGTGACTGTTTGGGAGGAGCGGACTATTTGATGCGGGACAGTGGACATTTGGACTACATGACGTAGGTGAGGTTGTACACGTACATTTGCATCTCACAGTTCCCTGCTATGTCAGATGTGATTGGCCATTTTCTACACACAGGCGGACCCAGTTGTGTCCTCTGTTCTGCAGTGTAAGTGTTGCACTGTGTACCACATTGTCGTCCATGTGGATGTGCTGGCATTGCTATGTGTGTGTGCTGCATTGTGGGAGGGTCGCACCTGCGATTTTGCTGCCCCTTATCCCTTGGAGGCGGTGTGCCTTTGACTTTTGTGCTTTTAAGGTGCTGTGATGTTGGCGACTTGGGTCATTTGTGCTCTTGGACAGTTTTTGTACTCTTGTGCATTATTTGTCTGCAGATGTATTGTTGCCGTCAGTGGTTGTTTGTGCACGTGGATGTGTCAGAGTGTGACCTGCTCCTTTCCGGATGTGGTCCACACTCAGCCACCTCAGTCTCGTGGCGTGCACAATGTCATGGTGATTGTACTCCAGCCATACGGCTCGTCATGTGGTGTCACTTGTATTGTCAGTGTGGCTCTCACATACGCATCTTTGCTGTGTTTCGCATGGGTGCATGTGTGTGTCGTGGACTTGGTGATGTGTGGGGTGTGACCCCTTTGGGCACATGGTGGACGGGGGCCTACTTGATGTTTGTATGTGTGCTGCAGTGTGCCACGGGGATCAGGGACATGACCCAGGGTCGTTGTGGGTGTGCGGTGTGCTACACATCGTTGTGCATGTGTGCCATTGTGCCCATCCCCGCCGTCCCCGCCGTCCCCCCAGTCCCTGTTCGTTACTCACCCTATTGATGTTGTGTCAGGTCATGTCGAGCTGTATCAGGACTCCCGACTCCTTGCACCGTCTCCGCACTGATGACTGTGGCCGCCATTTGCTCCAGCTCCTCCTGTGGCGCTGGACTCCCACCTCCATTTGCCGTTGCTGCCTTCCTGTTGGCAGCTGGTTTCTGCTTGGTTTGGCTTTTCACATCGTGCCAGCGCATCTTGGCCTCATCGACACTCCGACTGCATTCACAATGGAATGCCATTTTTCCATCTGTGTTGCCAATGACACGGTGGAGGTGACGGACAGTTGTTGTTCGTGCTCTGTCACCTCCGTGAGGACGATCCGGTTGTCATGCGGACTGTACCCCGTCTTCCTCTTCCTCTTCTCCTTGGCCTTCCCCGACCCCGAGTTTCCTTGCTGGTGGTCTGTGGGGCTTGTGGGGTTCGCGTTGACCTGGGCACTGGTTCCGGGTGCATCCATGTTGCTACGCAGTTTATTTTGTTTTCGTTGTTTTTTTTTCTTGTTCTGCTTTTATTGTGCATTTTCCCTCATGACGCGTGGGAATTGCAGGCCTGTCGCTGGTTATCGCTGATTTTTGTATCGCGGTTGGCCTCATCGCAACTTTATTTGCATTAGTGTTTCGCATTTTTATGGCGTTGCGTTGATTTTAACGCGGACATTTGACGCGTTATCGTGGGACTATCGCATGGTGCCGCCAGGTTGAGAATACTACGTTAACACAGCGTTGTTTTCCCACGATAGTCTGCGATATGCAAAGTTGCGTTAAGCTAAATTTGCAGTGGTTATCACACGTTCTTGGGAATATGCCCCACAGTGTACTTACCTGTTCAATATTTTGTTCCTTGATATTCTGTTCACGATATTGTGACCATTCAATATTTTGTTTTCGATATTACCTACCACAATCATTTCTATAGAATGTCCTTTTCATGGAATAATTGCACCCCAAGCAAATTTTCAGCTGTATTTACTTTAGAAAAGAAATGTTAAATTAATTTTGTTTGGATATATGTGTTTCTCTCTTTAATTATGTTCCCTTAAAATTCTGAGAGTCACTTAATTGCTACTCTAGCCTAAGTGTTTCAAACAAGGGAACGCACACTTGTTTGATATATTGTATTTCAATTTTGAAATTCGCCTTCCAAATTAATTCATAGGAACATTGTTACTGGTAGCAAATATTGCGTAGAAATGATAGCTGTTTGAAAAGATCCGCCATGTAAATCGCTGAATAACAATTTGGCTTTGTTCTCAAGCCTCTTTTTATATTTATAGAATTGGTGAGGATAATATTAAGCCTAACACTTCATTGCATTGCTTTGAAGCCGGGCCTTGCGCAAGCTAACACGCACACCTCCATTTTCAAACCAATCACAGGAGGACATCCTACTGTTAAGATCTCAGGAGTGTGCCTTCAATAAACACTTAAACACGTTTTTCTCAGCCGAATCCTCCCCTTCTTTCGTGTGTCCTAAGGGAAAGCAAAATCATGTCCATTTTATTCTAAAAAAGAAGAAAAAGTGTCGAAGCTGGAGCATCGTGTAAACAGTACACGTACAGATTTCATCGAATCTTGGTTGTCACATTCCATCCGTGAACGAATCTGGGATGTCTGTTTTTAAAGTAAAGGCTGCTCTGGGGAGCAGCTCGGTAGACACAGAAAGAATGCAAGGCACAGTAGAGATGTTCTTCCTGTATTTTCAAACAGCAAGCAAGCTAAAAAGGATACTTCACCAGTATAAATAAAATGCTCCCAAGTACTCGGTACAATAATTGTGTAGCATCTTTAATTGGCTTGAACACTTCTACGTGGTACATTGACAGTGAGCGATGGACATCCCGCTCTCAGGAAGAACCTCCATTGTGAAGAGCATATTGCACAAGTCAAGGCATAAGTTCAAATTCAGTTCTCCTTCTTGGGCATAGGCCCTCATTACGAGTGGCCAAACAAGTCTGACAGGGTTGGAATTTGGAGTTATAACCCCATTCCGAATTATAGGTTTTTCGGCAAAACTGCAACTCCATGGTGTTTCACAGAGCGAGTTCACATGTTGCATGCCATCACGTCTGCGTGGTATACCAGCTAAAAATATGGAAATCATCATAATTCTGATTTCTGCATGTTATGCTCCAAAAACTCGTTATTCCTGTTATTTCCCCAGCCTGAGGAATCAAAATACCGGTATCCCAGTAATGTAAAATGTGAGGCACATTTGGCATGCCTACACAAACACACATGCACGCACACAGACACACTCTCTCTCTCTCTCTCTCTCTCACTCTCTCTCTTTGTACAACTTTCCTTTTATCAGGCAACTTAGATAAAATCTTCTGAGGTGCATGGTTTTGTGTACTATGTACATATTCTTTGGATGAGATTAGTTGATCAAAAGGTTGGAACTATCTTGAAGGGATGAAGACCTCCACACCAACACTAATATAAACTGAAAGTGAATTGGATTTTAAGACTTAGGTAGATAAGTAATGTATTGTAGTAATCAGTTATTACAATAAATATAAAATGAAAATTACATGTAAGATATAACCTCCTGGTATGATATGCTAGGCACGCTAATCAGTAGTTGTAGCAAGTACAGGTTAAAATCATCAAAGGTACATAAGATAAAGTCAAAGTAAATTTTAAAAAAAACAGTCATTCTTGTACAGTTTGATGAAGATAATAGGGTACTCTAAAAATGTCACAAATTTACACATAAACTATGGAAATATGGAAAAATCTCCCCTTTGCATCATTGGCTACAGATCTTAACTTGTGAGCCATGACATGTTTTTCACCAAAACTTTTAAGGGGATCTAAATTCTATGTATCCATCATTATGGTACCAAACTAGACCACTGTGTGCTGCCTTTATCCACTGTGGCTTTCACTTAAATATTAGAGAGCAAGGGATTGATTTAGAGTTTGGCAAATGGGTTGCTCCATCACAAACAATACAGATATCTCGACTGCCTTATTATAAGTGCATTATATCCATTATTTCCTATGACACTTGTAATAAGGCAGGCAGAATAACCATCACATTTGGAATAACCCATCTCCCAAACTATAACTCAGGCCCTAAGTCAGAAGGTAAAACTGTTGACCAGCTTGAACTGCTAAGCTTTACCTAAATCTCGAGCCATTGCCATTATCCTGAAAAGATTTTACTCACTTGGTTTTGGAATTTTATACATTTTATTTCTTCACTTTGATATTGTTTTGGGCTGCTAAAGTACTTTACATGAATTTTTTCTGAGATGCGCCTGTCAGGATCCCACTTTGAGACCTGTTTTAGCTCTTTAGCTCTCTAGTAAAAATGGGTAAAGGTGAGTGTAATTGTGTAATTTTTTTCCATGTTACAGAACTACTTGTATGCAAAAAATATGCACGATATCTGGTCAATTAATTGGATTATCATCTGCATGAAAACTATACTTGAGGCATGCCCTTGGGTATGAGAGCCATGTGGCATACCCGTTTAATGTATTGTGCGATCACCTGCATGAAATCTGTGCTCTAAGTATGTCATCACATAAGAAAATCTTGCAAGTTTCTTGCCCAATACTTTCCCAATTAGTGGTTGTCTTACTGATATTTTCTACTTAAAAACAGTTTCCAACATCTGAAAATTATGCAAAAGCTGTAAGTGTAATAATAAATAAAAAATACGGAAAATAAATAAACTCAATAATCAGTATATGCTTGCGAAAAAAACCTCTCTAGAATTTCGACTTTGAGCCTACCCAATGTTCTCATCAGTAGCGAACAATCCAATTTCCAACAATAATAAACTGCAATTAAGCCTACAGAGTCATTAAAAATGATCTTTGAATTTAGAAGCTCCTTACATCTTAATACAAAAGAATGTTGTCAACACATAAATTATTTCTTACTACACACACCTCAGTTGATCATTACTTCCACAATTTAGAGCCTAACAGCTGCTTCCTCGCCATGTCCTCTCAAACATAGACTTGGTAGCAGAGGTATTTTATGAACAAAGGCACTTCATCTCTTCAGATGATAGTTTTTTCACTTCAAACCCTCAAGCCCAATAGCTCATCAATCAGGCAAAAAGACACCCACCTTTGATATCCAAGCTTCCAAAGAAGCTTTCCAATGAACCAGCCAATTTCCATGCAGGTGTTGCCCTCTAATTCATCTCCAAGAATTTGTTGTTCATAGTCACCAATTTAAGTTAATCTTAAACGTTATCCTTATACTAAATCCCATACATTCAGGATTCTGCTCTTCCAATGGCACTAAAACTGCTGTGGCGATTGTAGAGGATCATCTCCTTTATCTCAGCAAAGGTAATACACTCCTTATTGTATATATATTCTTAGCTGCATTTACAACTTTGACCACAACTTGCTCATTCCATGTCTCTGCTTACTAGCCAAGGAATCAACCATTAGATAGTTTGAATCCTTCCTTAACAGGTTGCTGCCTTTCACAACTAGTCTCTGCTAACCTGTATCAAACACATCAAACTGAGGTCTCCCGCACCATGGCACCCTCCCACAAGCTCTCTTCAACATTCACATGTTCGTGCAAGGAACCATTCTAAGAGATGCAGTAGCTCACTTTCACAATTATGCAGATGACACGCAACTCTATGTATGTCTATCAAGAGATTTGAGAGTTTAATTTGTAGGTATACTGAACGACATTCAGGTCGGGATAAACACTTATCAGCTATGTCCCAATTTAAAGTTCGTGATGCTAGGTTCAGCCAGAACAGTTAATTGACTTCAAGCATCCTGCATTACCCCAATTATTATGGATCACAACAACTTTCACAGTAACCAACCGAAGAGCGGATATCATTGTCAACCAACATCACACTTTTGAGCCCCCCCATCAATATCCAGATCTAATAAGGCAACCACATCTTGAAGTATACATGTAACATGAAGTAATACCTCCCTATCTAGACTTCTCTATAATGATGCAAGTTCTAATCACTCCATAAAAGTAGATAACTGCAACAACATCCTTGAAATTAGAACGCCACTTTATTAAAGAGATTCCAACTGATCCTGAAACATATGCACTGGTTGCTTTTGAGAGAAAGATGCAAATGTAATTTATTCCCCTTAACTCACATCCCATATGTAAAGAGGAATCAGAATACCTAGCTGCACTGATCCATCTATACACACAAGAGATCATACTTTTCCTCTGCCAAAACTTGGCCCACATGATTTCTTATGAATGCTACACCATCAGAAGTCATAGGTTTGATGTGTGAGACATAAAACGTTAAAGCAATTTGCAAAAGAACATGAGAGAGATCCATAACCCACTATCCTTCCTTAAGAAACAAAAGTCTTCAGTCCTCATTTATAGTTTGGAAGTAAAAGGGGTATCTGCCACAAATCAACACATGCCCCTTTCCATCCACCCTTTGAATTCCAAGTGTGATTTGGAGTCAGAGGAACCACTGGGTTACTGATGGGGTGCATCAGCCAACTCTGCTATCAAAATCCCTTAGCCACCAATCAGTGCATAATTTGCGCAATGGCTGCAGATACAGTCCACCAGCTCTCATTTGTAGGGACTTTGACACTGAGCAAAACAGAGAAATGAAGAGAGAGAAGAAATGAGAAAACAAGGTGAAGAGAAAGAATGAATGACAAAGAACTTTCGAGAGTGAGCTAACGAGACAGGAAGTGTAGGGATGGAAGAAAGAGACTGCAGATGGAACCAAAAGAAGCAAACAAGGTATTTAGCAATCCTGGTACTCAATAGTGCTGGTGGAGGTTCTTAATAAAAACTTTCAGCCCTTGTACTTATTTTATTATTACAAATTAGACACTTTCTGAAGCCCCACTGCCAGTTTCAGCATTAGAGGGGGCCTTCTAATTTTCCTTAATGGTAACTGCCATGCAAGGTATAATGGTCACAAACAGTAAAAACAGATATGTACCCAAAAGGCAGGGAGAAAATCCCTGCTTGTTACTGATATGTATTTTATTTTTCATAAACAATGCTTTAGTTTGGGATTTGTTTTGAAGAAAAATGCAGACCGTCTCCAGGCAACTTGAGCTTTCACATGTTTAAGCATGCTCCTGGTTCTGAAGGTTTAACTTATATTTTAATATTGTTTGGCATCACAAGGTCTTGAATGAAATTTGTTAACAAATTAAAAGTTGTAATGCTCATGGCCCCAAAATCCTAAAGATGGCACTGCAGTTTTCAGTTTGCGAGGTTCAGTTCCTTGCTCAATGGTAGCTGTATATATTGTGTGCATTTGAGGGAGTCACCCTTCAACCTCATGACATTTTTCTCAACTTAGAATGTGAATTGAACTCGAATTTCACTTTCTTACACATTGGGAATGTCAGCAGGTTTGTAAACATTTTTTCACAGTAAATGTAAAAGCGGAAATAGGAAAACAAACTCACCTTGCTCATTGGAGGGTTAAGGGACTCATTCTAAGTTTCCCATTATTCTGGAGGGAATACCTTACCAGATAAATAATAACAGCAGAAGATGTGGTATTTCTTGAACATTTGTCAGAGTTTCACACCTCGGAATGGGGAGTAACGCTTTAATACATATTTACCCCCATTATAAGCTTTAAAACTTGGATTGTGCAGTATTTTCCCTACACAAATTCTTGACTGGTTTTACATGATGAAATTTGTGCTGGGGAAAAGTGCGGTGTTTTTCCATAAATTGTAACCCCAATTTCATCCTAAACCATGGTTTCAGCCTGGTTCATGAAAACTGGCTCTTCTGAAATGAGGGACTTTGGCTCTCATTAGGGTAGTTGAGGAACATCACATTGGTAATCCTGCCTCTGTAAATACTGATACTGCAGGTAATTTTGAGAAGTGGGATTAACGGGCTGTGGGACTCTTTTTTTTTTTTACGCATTATACATTGGGGATACGCTAACTTAAATTGTGTTTACATTGTCCTATTTCTTGCAACGATGTCACAAAATATCACGTGATGACTATTGTTGTTCTTTTTGTTCTAAATAAAGCACTGCTATGGTTCCCACTAATCATCAGAGACTTCCTCCAACTGTACCTAATCATGGAAATTTCAACAGTCCCAGGCTATTGCTGTATATGTATCAGTTACATTTCTCGAGTAAACTGTGAGAATGACTAAAATCCTATGGATTACTACGAAGAGATTCTTCATATGTATTCTGTAGTAAAATGTTTCTTCTTGCTCTTTCCACATTGGTGTATACCCTGAGAACCATGTACTTGAGTAGAATGTATGAATGTCTTTGTCTCAAGTCCTGTAAAAGGACATGTGGATTTCTGTTTTTAGGAGACCCTTTCCCGGGGATCACTGACAGAATATCGATTACAAGAATATCGACCTACAACAATATCGAAGTAAAAATATAGAATGCCAAAATATCGAATCCCTATCTACAAACAGGTAGGTACAAAAATATCGAATCCAAAATATAGTTGTAAAAAATATAGTTAGTCAAAATATCGAATTTTTTAAATATCTTAAAAGTAATGTAAAATTAATGAAATAATATATATAATTAACTAAAACATACTTAAAAATACTTAAATAACTTTAAAATTAATAAATAATTAATGTAAGTTAAAAAAAATAAACATACATTTTTATTTTTTAATACATATATATATTAACGTAATATTTATAAAAAATATTCAATATTTTTAGCGTAGGATAGCGGGAGGGTAAAATTTACTATTACCACTCCAGTGAGTGCAACAGTAGGGAAAGCGTTGGATAGCGGAAGGGTAAAAATTACTATTCCCACTCCAGTGAGTGCAACAGTAGGGAAGCGTTGGATAGCGGGAGGGTAAAAATTACTATTCCCACTCCAGAGAGTGCAACAGTAGGGAAAACGTTGGATAGCGTAGGGGTAAAAATTACTATTCCCACTCCAGAGAGTGCAACAGTAGGGAAAACGTTGGATAGCGGGAGGGTAAAAATTACTATTCCCACTCCAGTGAGTGCAACAGTAGGGAAAGCGTTGGATAGCGGTAGGGTAAAAATTACTATTCCCACTCCAGAAAGTGCAAAAGTAGGGAAAGCGTTGGATAGCGTAGGGGTAAAAATTACTATTCCCACTCCAGAGAGTGGAACAGTAGGGAAAGCGTTGGATAGCGTAGGGGTATAAATTACTATTCCCACTCCAGAGAGTGCAACAGTAGGGAAAGAGTTGGATAGCGTAGGGGTAAAAATTACTATTCCCACTCCAGTGAGTGCAACAGTAGGGAAAGCGTTGGATAGCGTAGGGGTGAAAATTACTATTCCCACTCCAAAGAGTGCAACAGTAGGGAAAATAATGATTTAATATTTTAATAAAAATAAAATAATTATCAATACCAATAAAAAATTAATTAAAATGACTTACCAATTACAAAATATTTAATAATTAATTCTAAATACCAATAAATATTATTTCTTAAAAATTAATTACCTATTAATAAAAATTAATTACCAATTAATAAAAATTAATTACCAAATAAGAATTAATTAACAATAAATTAATAATTAATACCAATAAATAAAAATAAATAATTACTGAATTACAATTAAATTACTTCCCACCCTATTCCCCTATAAACCCACAACCCGCTCTGAATAATAAATTAATACAATTAATATAATTATCAATTAAAAAATTAATAAAAATTAATCACCAATTAATAAAAATTAATTACCAATTAATAAAAATTAATTACCAAATAAGAATTAATTAACTATAAATTAATAATCAATACCAATAAATAAAAATAAATAATTACTGAATTACAATTAAATTGCTTACCACCCTATTCCCCTATAAACCCACAACCCACTCTGAATAATAAATTAATACAATTAATATAATTATCAATTAAATAATTATTAAAAATTAATTACCAATTAATAAAAATTAATTACCAATTAATAAAAATTAATGACCAATTAATAATTAATTAACAATGAATTATTTATCAATACCAATAAATAAAATTTAATAATTACTTAATTCAATTTAAATTACTTCCCACCCTATTCCCCTATAAACCCACAACCCGCTACAGAACTAAAACGCAAAATTAAATTAAATATAATTAATAATTCCTAAAAATTTATATTTAATTTACTATAATTAAATTACTTCCCACCCTATTCCCCTATAAACCCACAACCCGCTACAGAATTAAATTACGCAAAAATTAAATAACATAAAATTCATTACTTTAAAAAAATTAAAACATACATTTCAAAAATAATACATACTTTTAACACATATACTAACACTTAAAACACTATAAAAAAATTCGATATTTTTAACAACTATATTATGACTGTCGATATTTTGACAATCGATATTTCTTACCTGAATTTCGATATTCTTAACCACTATATTTTGGCAATTCGATATTCTGTCCATTCTATATTTACAACTCGATATTTTGGCAATTCGATATTAACAATTCGATATTATGTCTGTTTACCCTTTCCCCCAACTTTAAAAGGCAAATCTATGTCGGATTTCGCTAAGAACTGTACTGAGTTATCTGTACTTATGATTTGTATGCTTCGCTACTAAATTTACTTATGGAATGTTCTATGTAAACTGCCTACTGATTCTTTATATAAAGTTTTGAAATGATAAATTTTGTCTGTCATTCTCATAAGAATGTTTCAGCATCTGCATCTGAACTTAAACAAATAGATCTAGTGACGGCTCCAGTCGGGGAGCACCAAAGTCCATATCAGGACTACACCGGTCCTGGCCATAGGCATTGGCGTGCCACATAAGTTGGATTTTAGGATAAGTTTGCACGCTGACAGGTCTGGTAGCAGAGGTGATGGTTCCGATTGGAGACAAACTGTAATTGACAAACAAATTGGCTATAGAACCGAGAACTGCACTTTCATGGTTCAGACGGTTTACCCAAAGATCTAAAATGACTCAGTACCAACTCGATCCTGGTTCAAGAGACGAAGTGGCTGAAGAACAACGACGAGAGTATCAATAGGGATTGCGTGCGAAATGCGAAAATGAATTAGTTGCGGAGCAGTGCATGTTGGGAGTTGTAATAGATGCATTGGAGTGGAGTGCAGTGGATGAAATATGAGAGCAATTATTATGTTGCTTTGATCGTTTGATTTGTGGGAGTAATTATTATTGTGTTCTTGATATTCTTTGATTTTTTTAAATTGGCAAATGTATGAGCTGTTACACATATAATATAGAGTTAAAGAGAGGTCCCTCAAGTTAGGACATTGAACTATTGAAGTTGCCTGCTAGATGAGGTGTACTGAGTGGCACTATCAGTTACATCAAGATAGAGACATAGGGCCGGATTACGAGGTTGGTGGATGGGATAATCCATCACAAACGTGACTGATATCCCGTCTGCCGTATTACAAGTTCCATAGGATACAATGAAATAATACAGCAGATGGGATATGGCGGCAGAGAAAGAATTATAAACATGCATGTGGCTTAGCCAATGGCACGAATATACATCAAAAGATGGGGAACTTCGATTCCCATTGAGTGGGTCTTTCCACATCCCTCAAATAGGGAATTTGAGGAGAAGAATGTACGATTTAAAACCACAGCCCAAGCCCACACAATTCTATGGGAACAAATGTCAAGTTAAAAGAAAAGAAAGACATTTGAATAAAAATTCAGAAGATGGGCTCATTCAAGGAAAAGTGGATAGAACAAGGAAAGGCAGAGAAAGTAAAGGGAAGAAATCATTGAGACTGTTGGGGCCTATCCCCTGCTAGAAAGTGAAGAGAAGAAAAAGAGTGACGAGGAAGATGCCTTTGTAGATGAGCTCCTTAGTAAAAGACCATCCCCATATAATGCAGCGGCTGCTGCACCAAGTGCTATCGACATGGTAACGACTGAGACAGGAATAGTTACAGAACCCTCTACAGGAGTCAGCACAACCCCAAGTTACACAGAAACTGCCGTCCCATCCTTTGCTCAGACCCCGGTGTCCATAGTAGTAAGCAGCCTGCCTTTGTCAAGTGCTGGAATCATCTCCCAGGCAGAGGCACATGTTGGTACCATTCTGAGTCTACCTATCCCAAGTATACCTCAGGGCTTAGCACTGAGGCCTGCATGGAATGGCATTAATACCCCTACATGGAGGGAACTCAGTTAGTGGCAGGATAGGAGGTCAGGCAACTAGTACAGACTTATCAGTTAGCTCACCAAGTGGAGGGCACACCCTACCACAGATCAACCTCACACAACTTAAAACATGATTTGAGGAAATTGTTAAGGTAAATGTGGGGATGGATTATCTAGAAGCATTATGGGGAGAGTGTTATTAAATATATTTTATTTGCGTAGTTAATTAAAAACCATTGCAATACATTTTTATTAAACAATACAAATCCAGTGATTTATATTTCTAAGAAGGAAAAAAGGAAATGTATCTAGCATTTTCTTAAAACAACCACAGTTGTCTATATAAAAATTATCATAAACTTTTAAAAGCATATTGTAAGCAGATGCAGAAGAGCACTAATAGCTAGATAAAATGACTAGAGAGATTTGAAGTCTTTTAGAATGCTCTTTCAGTGGCTGTCCTGCTACTTCCCAGTGTCTATGGCCTTGGTCTTTTTCTCCACTCTACAAAGGAATCTTACCAGGGCGCAGTTGAGTGTCAAGTTCATCGGATTAAAGCATGCAATCACTGCTTCTCTCCACGTTCTTATATTTCTCCTATTGAACTCTTTTCAAAGTATTGTCTTGCCTTCATGTAAGGAACCTTTACAGAGGCGTAGCACGTGCATGCTGTCATCAGGGGCTTGTTTGCATTGAACTCCATAGTCTCTACTTTGCCATGGCAGATAATACTCTAGTATTGCCATAACCACTAGCTTGATTTTTAGGATTTTTCCTTTGTCTGGATGGCATAGCTAGTTGTTAAATAGCTTTGATAATTTCTTGTAGTTGCAAAGTGTTATCCAGAAATGTCTCCTCTTTGCCAGGGCCCTCTTGTCCTCTATAAGTGATATGACTTTGGTGTTTGTTTTTATAATTGTTTTCATCATGTTTTTGCACAGGTTGTGGTCCCAGATGGTTTTAAGCTCCAAGGTCTCGAGTGATCTTTAAGATATGCCCTCATGGGTGATCTTTCCCTCTCCTGAATTTCCAACCAGATGTGATGGCCTTGGGAGTCCTCTTTCATGTATCTAAAGCTTTGGCAGCAGATCACGAACGCTGCATGTCTGCCCAAAGTTTGTTTAACTAGGCAGAACTCCAATCTGATTTGTGCTGGGGACACGTATGTCGGTAGATGACAAATTACTTTATATATTCTTGAGACTATGAGATCTAAGTGCTTGCTGTCCCGGCCTCTCTGAGCCTCACTTCCATAAGTTGATGTAGGGAAAATTCTGGCTTGGCTTATCTGCAGTACTGGGCTGAAGTATGAGCCTTTCATTTTCCTATGGACTATTCCTAGGCCAGCTCCAAATGCCTGCCCTTTCCTCTTCATTTCCTCCATTTGAGATGAAAAGCTTCCATTTGGAGAGAACAGAACTCCCAGATACTGATATACGTCTGTATTTTCCACTTTTTCAGTGGCTAATCGTCAGATTCATGCTCCCGATTTCCTCCTCTGAAACGTAAGTGTTTTGGTTTTGGCAAGATTAATAGTTAACCCATTTTTGTTTGAGTATTCCGCAGTTGCGTCCAGGAGTCGCTGCAATCCTAGAGTTGTTTTGCCTCCCAGAGCTAGAAGTCGCCTGCGTACAGAAGATTTGATGTTGTGAAGCCACCTAGTTTTGGTGCGTGACGGTTTACTTTGTTTAGTAGGGGTGTGAGATCACAAATTAAAGAGTGTTGGGGCATGAACGCATCCCTATTTTAAGCCGTCTGCTGTTGGTATTCGCCTAGACAGGCGAGAGCTATTTCCGAGCTTTATCCTTACCCACGTATCGATGTGCAGCATTTGCAGAACTTTTAAGAGACTATCTGGTATTTTCCAGCCTGCCAGTTTTTGCCATAAGATGTTGCAGCTCACCTTGTTGAAGGCTGATTTCTAATCTATGAAACATATGTGAACCGGTTGTTTATATTTTATTACAAAATCATTTATTAGGGTAAGGGCCATGGTGTTTGTTATAGACCCTGTTTCTTTGGTAAATCCTTTCTGGTTCAATGGTATAATGTGATGTTCCTCTGCCCAGAACTGCAGCTCCTCTAAGACAAGACCTGCAAAGTATTTTGCTTCATTATCAATCAAAGCTACGAACCGGTAGTTCTCAGGCTTGTTTTTGTCTCCCTCCTTAAATATCGGCGAGATCACTGAGCCATTCCATTATGCAGGGACTCTGCCGCTGGGTAGGATAGAGTTGAAAAGAGGCTCTAGCCTCCCTGTCCAATATATTGTCTCCTCTTTAAAGATTGTTGGTGCTATTCCGTTTGGGCCCAGTGCTCCCTCTTGACGACCTTTTAAAATCTGCCTCTGGATATTCTGTATATTGATTGCAGATGGAAGGTCAGCTCGCTTTCCAAAGTTGAGATCTGTAGTAGCAATAATTTCGTGAGTTGCAAACTGGGAGGGTTGGTCTAGAATTTGGTCCTGTTGTCCTGGTGGTATGAGCTCCAGTGGCGGCTCCTCCATAGGGGCGTGGGGGCATCGCCTCACTGCTTTCTCGCAGTGCGAGAAGCAGAAACATAAAATGGTAAAACTACCATTTTACGTTTCTGCTTCTCGCACTGCGAGAAAGCAGAAGTGCCTGGAGTGCCTGGTTGTGGGCTGGAGGGTGGGCGGTCCCACTCGAGGGCAGGGGGGAGTGGCTAGCCCAATGCTTTGGGCCCTGACTGCTTTGGTTGGCCTGGGGCCGGCCAAAGCAGTCATGCGCACTCTCCCTTTTCTCTATGTAGGCTGCATGCAGCCTACATAGAGAAAAGGGCCTCCGATTAGGCTCCTGGGTGGGGCGCTGTGCGCCTGCACCGCACCAATCACAACGCTGCCATTGCAGCATTGTGATTGGCGGAGGGGAGGGAGGCTGCCTGTGGGTGGCAGCTTCCTGTCTGAGGAGAGCTGCAGCAGCAGGAAAACGCGGGACCCGGGGGAAGGTAAGTTTTATTTTATGTTATTACCGTCCCGGGCCGCTCCCCCCCACGAACCCGCGCGACCCTCCCTCCCCCCAATCACCCACCCGCCCGTCATGCCAGCCGCAACGTTGCTGTATATATTTTTGCTCTGATGGGTGTCTGACTTTTGTATTATGGTGCCTGGTTCCAGGTGCGCTTCTTTGAGAAGTGTTCCCAGCATTGTTATGTTGGGCAAATAGAGCTGCTGAGTGGCCTTTAGATGCACCACGGCCAGCTGTAAAGGAAAATGCCCTGCAGAACACTGCACGCGTGACTCTTGCTGTGCGCACAAGGCATCCGGACAAGTGCGGTTAAGGGCATGGGGAGGTTTGCCGAGAATCTCACACAGATCTGAGATTTGGCACCATAATAACTTCTAGGTTCGCAAGTCCAGACAAATCTCCCCGATAGTACTGGGCCATATCTTGAAACCTCACGAGTCTACTAATTACAAAGGCGCACGGCTCCTACTACTACGCGAGTATTTTACTGACATGGCCGGTAATTTCCTGTCAAAGAAATCTGCTACACTCAGAAAATTTACCAGTTCTAAAAATAAAACTGCAATACGATAAGAAATCACTTCAGATTTATTTTAGAGGTCCCTGAACTATCCCCAAATGGATAGCGAAGCAACCAGAGCAAAATGTCCTCGTTAGTCTTTTTCAGAAGCTAGCGCCTAGCCTAGCTCCTGCAGAATCTTAACGTGTTAACGAAAAGCGGGTGTTGAGTGAGAGAGATCACGCACCCTTCTCTGCACGTACCTCCTAAAGTTTTCATGCAGCCGCCGCAAGCCCTGACATGCCGCATTGATGAAATACACTCACAGTCACAACAGAAAAGCGTGCAATTTAGTTGTACACACAATGCCGTGTTAGCCCTCGACGTGCTGTGTCACAGTGATGAGTCCGCTGGCATGCCTCCAGAAGCTCTGCATTCTAGCTCTCCAGTTACAAGCACACCGCGTCTTCGTTCCTGTGCGTGGCACAACACAATCAAGCTGAGAATGTGCAAAGATGCTGCTTGAAAAGCCAGTGATGTGCCCTGGTATGGCAGATAATTTTCAAATGACAGCACGAAGCTAAGTAAGCTTGCGCTACACCAGTCATGGTAAGGGGCAAAGCCTGATTATGCGTTTAATATGTGTAGCGCAGTGACGGTCAGAGCACTAGCACTCGTAAAAGTGGTCTCCACAAACAGTTTTATTAAAAAATGCACTTACCACCCTTTGCTATATAAAAATGTTAAAGTCCATTCAATGCACCAAATTCCGTTGAACCACAGAAACGATGCACACATGGTTCGTCAGTGGATGCCTCAACTCGTTGCCAGGAGTAGTCAACAACACTAGAAGCGAGATTGGTCGAAATGTCAAACCGCCACTAAGCAGACACTGGTGGGCCACCCAGGGTACCGCTGGTCACTTGGTAGGAATTCAGTGGGGCAGCAGGTGTGGCAATGGCTGACTTCAGGCCTGCTAATGCTATCCATAGCTATCTGTGTATTTTGGTGTTGGGGAGTTACAACGATCTAGGGCCCCAGACAAACCCCAGCTTAGACCATTGATGCATGGTGATGACACTATTTACAGCCACTGTTTGTACCGTCTGAGCTGCTTTGTGTTCTGGGTTCTTACATGATTGCTGTGTCTCTGAGAGACCAGATGTGGCTGTGGGGCATGTTGCTGCTGTTTGATAGTGCGCCTAACTAACACCAGCACCTTCTTACCCGTGGCTTTTCTTTTTGTTTGGGAGTTTTATATAGCACGAAGTCGAGGGTATCAGGGCGCTTTACATGAGCACCAGTTGAGTTACAGAGGGACACATTCATTTTGTTAGGCAATTTCTTAAATGATAAATAATTCAATCGTATTGCTTTATTAACCTTCCTGCTTCCTCAAATTTGCTTGAAAATGCACCATTTATCCACTCTTTTTCAAAATTTTCATGGGGGGAGAACCCCCCCGAGCCCCTCATAGGTTGTTCGGGCTCGCTCGCTGCGCAACCACGGTGCAGTACGGCAATAATTTTACGCCCACCACTTTCAAATGTCACCAGCCGCCACTGATGAGCTCCTTTCTATTTATGCAAGTTATGCCCCTTGTGTCGAAATGAGTTATTAAGAAGCTGACCCAAGTGCCTTCTGCGATGTTTGAGCTTGACACTTGTGGGAAGGATTTGTTGATATTATTTATTTTCCTCCAAATATTTGCAGCGTTAGTTCTTTTGGTGTCATAAAGTAATTTAGCCCAGAAGATTTCTTCATTAGTTTTCAGGATCTCCCATTTCTGCTTTTTTAAAGATTTTTTTTTGCTTTCCTTAGTTCATACAAGAGGTTCTAGTCATTTGGGGCTTTCCTCAATTGTCTACACAATCAGTTTACCTGCCTTGTTTTTGCCCTGATGAAGTGACTTCTCTTCAAGATTCCCTGGGAAAAGGTGCTTTCTCCTGGGCCTTATTCTGCTGTAAAAGTCTCCCATCTTGTTAGTGGGTCTTGCTCATCATCTATAGTGTGAAATAGATTATTTGCGCTCTGAACGAGAGTTGGCAAGGAGTTTGTCGCCCATCTTATTCTCTTGTTTTGAATCGTGTATATCGCTGTCTCCTGATCTTTGGACGGCTCATGGCATAGTGGTGAGTTTTTTAAGACTATTTAAGACTATTTCCTGTGGGTATGGTCGCTGTCAATCCTCTCTCCCAGTGCGTATGAAGAGACTTGTTGCATTAAAGATATATCCATCAATGTGTAGTCTATCAGGGATGCTCCAGTTTTTGAGTGGTGTGATAGTCTTGGCGGTTGGTCTCCAATAAAGCGGCCATTTAGGGCCCTGAGCCAGAGATGTTTAAGGTTGCCTATTAGCAGATGTCCTTTTTTGTCGATGCTGTGCTTTTTTGGGGTTTCTTGATGTTGTACCATGCTGCCCCATGCTAGATTGTGTGCACTTAGGACTTCACTATGGGGAGAGTGAGTTGCTTTACATGTGTAAGGAAGCAGTAAAAGTGGCAAAAGAGGCATATTCAAGGATGAAGAAGGTGGCCGATGAATGTGGAATCAATATAACCCAGCGAAAGAAGTTGCGGAAGGATGCTGGGATGACAATGAATGAGAAGGAGTTATGGATGTTAAAGTTGAGGGGGCTGAGGACACACATGAGGGAATTGAATGAAAACATTAGGGAATGAAGTGGTTCTGAAAGGTTTTGAGAATTGTGGTTCAAAAAAGAGAAGGCAAAGGTGAAGCAAAAGAGAGAGGGGCCAAAGGAAGGTGAGGAAGGTGCTGTGGGAGGAGTAGCAAAGGATTTTCCCTTGTGTGAAGTGCAGGGAGGAGCATATGTACATGTCCCATGGTCACTATCAGACCTTTCCCATTTTCCAGACACCCTTCCATATTTCAGAGACAATGCCCGATAAATAGTACAGCTAGGTGGAACAGATAGTGACTTTTTCCCAAAATTTTGTGGGAAGACTTTGGTGTGTTATTTGAGGTAGCAGTCCCAAACGACCTGTGGGCTGAGTGTAAAAGAGCTGTCGACTAGCAAACCCAAGACCCGCATTGGCTGGCAGGGACGAATGCCCCTTCATCCATTGTTAAAACCAAGTACGATGAGGTCATAAATCACCTAAAGATAAAGGTTCCCCAAAAGGAGAGGAGTTGGCCTAAGATTATTAGAACCTCTCAAGAGCCGAAAGAGTTGGTGCACGCTTAATTTGAGAGATTGATGCAGATGTACAGAGAGCACAGCGGGATGAATGACCCGCTAGGAGATAACATGGGAGGGTTTCTTGCATCCTTTGTATATGGAATGCCAGAGATTAGCAACCATATGACCCAAGGTGGCCTTTGCTCGCAGAGCAATCCAGTTGACGAGATCTTACAGTATATGAAATGTTGTAGTGACATGTTCTAATTGAAAAAAAGGGGCTTAAGGAGAAGTACATGATAGCCCAAACTCAGTTGGCACAGAATGGAGGGACTAAGGGACTTTAAAACTCACCCCAAGGACCCAATTTAGACACCAGTTTTGGAATGGTAATGCAAGTAGTCTCCCTGAACTATGGTGGGAATACCCCTGGAACTGGGAGAGGTTGAAGTAATATGGCTGGAACAAGTATAATTGCCATGAAGAAGATTACACAGTGCCGTATTTGCAACAGGGAAGCGGGATTGCTGTTACAATCCAAACTGAATTGTGACGGATTCTCAAGGTATGAGTCCAGCAAGCCATGGAGAGCTTCCCCCAATACATAGACCCCCATTTGGCAGCCCCAAAGGTTACTAAATCTGGAGTAGTGCCAAATTCCTTCAACCTGATGCAGATGCAAGGAGATATTCCCCAAAGCCAGACAAGCCATAGAATACCCCAAAAATCCAGTAATGTAGCAAGGAGGTCCAGCCCCAATGATGTTCAAGACTTCCATAGATTTTAACCAGGACCAATTATGGTGCCTGAGGGGGAGGAGGAGTGCGTACTTGATGCAGTCCTGGAAGTGGATCAGAGTGGACCATATGTGGATGGAGAGATTAATGGAAATCCCGTATCTTTCCTAAAAGACACTGGAGCCACTCATTCAACAATTAGAGCAGCTGAAGTCCCTAATTGAATTGAATTGAACTGAATTGGGTACTTGTAGAGCGCACTACCACTCCCAAAGGAGTATCTTCGTGCTATGCGGAAGCAACACTACTCAATACATACAGGATCAGAGCTTATGAAGCAACTTCTTCAGAGGATGAGCGAATAACATATTATATCGGGGGCTGTAAAGATCCACTTCTTTAACTGTTTTCTGAAGGTTGATCGGAATAAATAGATCTTAATGAACTGGCAACATGGTTCCAGGCCTTGGTGCCTAGTACTACAAATGATTTACCCCCTCTCTAGGACCTGAGTTAGACACCAGTTGTTTGGGAATGGTAATGCAAGCAGTGTGTCTGAACTATTGTGTGAAAGCCCCCGGACAGGGAGAGGTTTAAGTAAGATGGCTGGAACAAGTATAATTGTCCTGAAGAAGATTACACAGTGCCGTATTTGTAACATGGTGGGGCATTGGAAGCAGGAGTGCTGCTACAATCCAGACCGAATTGTGATGGATTCCCAGCAGGCATTGACTAACCTACCCCTCTCGGGAAAAGAAATCCAAGTCGTAGGCATTACAAATCAACCACAAACCAACCAAATTTCTGCCCCTGTACCAGTAAAATTAGGAGATATGAGAGAGCAAGATCAGTTTGTGATTTGTTATTCTAGCCCCATAAACCTGCCAAGTTGAGATTTTCTCTGCAAACTCAATTGCATCATCTATTGCACACAGGATGGGGTCAGAATTGAAATGCAAGCAGCCGACTCCGAATTTAAATTACAGTCACCGGAACCTGTTGTCAGGTTATATCCAGACATTACAACAGAGGACAATACATTTGAGAAAGGCACTTAAGGAGGAGGTCTGAGATTTCACAGGAAGAGAGATTGGGTTGATTAAAGGTGTAAAGCACCTCAAGATCGCCCTTTAACCCAATGCTGTTTTTCCACCTACTCGCCCATATAAAATGTCCCCAGAAGCTATTGCAGGGATCACCCCTGTCATCAAGAGCATGATAGAACAAGGCATGTTGAAGGAAGTTACTGGGAGTCCATATAACTCCCCAATCATGGCCCTACAGAAAGGAAACAAAATGTAGGGGATCATTCAAGACCTCCGAAAGATTAACCAAATTGCCATTCCATGCTATTAAGTGGTACCAATCCATGCTGTGATTGTGTTCCAAATTCCCCCAGAGGCTCAATAGTTCACGGTCATTGACCTTTGTCAAGTCTTCTTCTTAATTCCGTTCCAGTTCCAATAAAAGACCCTTGTGTGGTGTCATACTCCACCAGGCTATAGAGAAAGCCCATCCTATTTTAATCAGATACTTAAAAAGAACCTATAGTCTCTGCAATTGCCATGTAGTTTGACATTAATACAATATATTGACGATCTTTTCATCGCCTCAGTAACTAAGGAATCTTGCAAATAAGAAACAATTGCTTTGCTCAACCATTTGGCTGAGAACAGACATATGGTCTTACCCAAGAAATTACAATACTGTCAGAGGGAAGTCATGTACTTGGGACATCAGTTAGAGAAGGGAGTGAGGTGGGTGATCATGAGTGCATAGAGACAGTCCTTATGATGAAGTTCCCAACAACCCAGAAAGAAGTGAGAATGATTTTGGGCATGGTTGACTACTGCCGACAATGGATCCCAAACTATTCCTTTGTGGCAAAGCTCTTAATAAGGCTGATGAACAATGATTTCAAAGACCCTGTACCAAAGGATGGAAAAAAGCATGGAGGCCTTCCAGGAGCTCAAAAATTTACTTTGCAGTGCATCCGGCTTTTGGAATGCCAGACTATACAAAAGAATGTGTGCTCTTTCGTCACGAAAGAGATGGATGTGCTCTGTCTGTACTAACACAAGCCCATGGGGAGACTAAGCGCCCCATCGGATATTTCTGAGCTATGCTTGATCCGGTGGCAGCAGCGTTGCCTGGTTGTCTCAAAGCAGTTGCAGCGGTGAGTCTTAGCATACAGTAGACTGAAGTGACCATTATGGGCTACCCCTTAATTGTAATGGTATCCCACTCCCACTATGACCCGCATCAGAACTCAACACTTGACAAATAGGAGCTTTAACCCGCTATGAGAGAACCATTTTGGCTCTGGAACATAGGATGATCAAGCCAAAAAAAGGAATTAGTCGAAACCATAAGTCGGTTGAAAGAACCATGTTCTAAGGAGGAGTTAGCTTCTTTTTTGGGAATGGCTCAGTTTTACAGCAAATTCGTTAAGAATTTTGCAGACAAAACTAATCATCTCAGAAGTTTATTGTGTAAGAAAGTAGAGTTTGCGTGGGGTGACATGAGTAAGGAGGAGTGTGCAAGAAAAAAGGTTGATCTGACGTGTGCACCTGATCTTCAGGCTTTTGTACCGGGTGATGTCACGTACATTGTCACTGATGCATGCAATAAAGGTTTGGGTGCTCTGCTTGTTCGGAAAAAGGAAAGGTTCATAACATATTATTGCCTGTGCTTCAAGATGTTTAGGAGGTGCTGAGGTAACCTACTCAGTTATTGAGAAGGAGGCACTTGCTATTTTATGGGCATTAAACAAATTCTGGAAGTTTGTATGGGGGACATCTTTCATAGTAAGGTCAGATCATAAGCCTTTGAAGGAAATTTTTGAGAGGAAGGGTTTGGATTCGATTTCTTCAAGGATAAGGAGGTGGGTCATTTCTCTGCAAGATTTTGACTTTTCTTTGGAGTATATTCCGGGTGCAACTAATGTTGCGGCAGATTGTCTTTCACGTCTTGTTGACATTGTGGACTCTGAGGTTTGTAAGGATGATATGGATGTCTTGGATGAGCTTGATGTGAAAGTGTGTGAGATCACGTTGGGTGCAATCAAGGAGGAAGAGTGGAAGGAGGAGTTAAGAAAGGATTCGGAGCTACTAAAAGTGATTGACCTGATTTTGTTGAACACGGTGGACAAGCTTGAGAAACCCTGGTCCTTGTTGAGTGATAAGCTAGCTGTCAGTAATGGTATGTTGACAAGGGGCACTAGATTAATTCCACCTGTGAGTTTAAGGAACAACATCATTTAAATGGCTCATGAAGGACACATGGGGATTCAAAAACCAAGGAGCGCATTAGGCAGGACTTTTGGTGGCCGGGTTTGGATGTAATGGTGGAACGTCTTGTACTTAAGTTTGTACCTTGTTCAATGAGTGACAAGGTACTTAAGCCAAGACATTCACCTATGATTTGCAGGAAATTACCTATGTGTCCTTGGGAAGAGGTAGCTGTAGATATTGTTGGACCTCTTCACGGTGAACATCAGACACCATATCTGATTGTACTACTAGACCTATATTCCAGGTGGGTTGAAGTGAGTTGTGTGCGTGACATTACTTCTCAATGTGTGATAAAGTTTTTGGATGAGGTCTTCAAACGAGAAAGTTTTCCTAGATTCATGTTATCATACAATAGCCCACAGTTTTGTTTACAAGAAATGGGCCAATATCTGGAAGGTTGTGGTATTTGTCACAAGAAAACTTCTCTCTATCATCCAAAAACTAATGGTGCTATTGAGAGATTGAAAAAAACTTTGAAGGAGGGAATATAGTTGACAAGGGTGAATAGTTTGAACTGGAGAAAGGAGTTACAAAACAGAATTTCAGCTTACAGATTCACACCTCATAACTCAGACTCTTTTTGAGTTGTTCAAAGGAAGATCTCCCAATACTAAGCTTTGTCCTTGGTGGATGGCGCTTGATAAAGAGGTGAAAGATCATGGCATTGGCCAATGGAGGGAGAAGGAGATATTTTTGCAGCAGGAAAGAAAGAGGTATTTTGATTCCCGTAAGTGTGCAAAGACAATTGAATTCCAAGTGGGAGACAAATTCAAGGTTAAAGCACCTATGGGCTGTCAAGACTGGTCTAAATTCACAAATGTGAAGGAGGTTGTGAAATTGTTAAAAAATGCTGTGAAAACCAATGATGGAAGAATCTGGAATCACAGCCGCGTAGTTCATGTTCAACCTAGAAACAACAGTGCTTGTGAGGCCAACTCATCCCCTAGTGTTCCGTCACAGTTGGGTCGTACTGGGGTTACCACAAAAAGTGTGAGAATATGCAAAACCCCAGCATTTCCTATGGACTTTGTTAGAAAATAATTGTCATTTCACAGGAGCTTATCTTATATTTTCTCTTTTCCTTTGTTTTTCTCCTTTGTTATAGGGAAAAAGGGGTTTTGGCGTTTCACCAAAGTTTATGTTACTTATAAGAGGGAAGAAGTATGATGTAGCTTAATTCCATGTGGGAACATGGAATGTGCGTAAAGCGAGCATTCTGAGATCGACAGTTGGTCGTGCTCGCCGATGGTTGGGGTGAGAATAAAGAGTCTCCATCTTAAACATACGGTGCCTGTCTGGACATTGACTTACTTTATTTCAGTAACACACTAAACTCCTGTTGCCAACCCCTGAGGGAGATGATGAGGATGAGTTAAATCATGAATGTGTTTGTGTTACCGAGTTGTGCACAAAACCGAGACCTGACATACTGGATGTGACCCTTCCTGGATTTTTTTGCGGATGGGCCTTGCTTGAGAGACTGACACAGTATTTTGAGAGCTGCTTAAGCTGTATGTGTGAGAAGCTGGCTCTTTATATGATATACCAAAATGAGGTATATTGTGCAAAGAGTCCAAGGGTTCCCTTATGAGTGGACAGGGGCTTGCTCTAGCAATCCCAAGGTGCTCTTCTAGGGGGTAGTATGGTCGAACAGCCTTAGGCTTATCAGAGAGGAGTGCTAGACATCTGTCAATGCACACAATATTCAATACATGATGCACACGACTCAATAAGGAGATCCACACCAATTGTTAAAAATAACACATATCTTTATATATGTTTAGGCACCAGATTCATTACGATCAGGTAAATACGTTTTGCTAGAGAAATACTTTTACGTTTCAAAAGTCGACAGTGCATTTTTCAGAAGCTGCAATGTTATCCTATGGAAGCAAAAACAAGTATGGCACTCAGGTACAGTACAGCAACTTAGGAGACCAATCTCCTTGACTTAAGGTGAGTATGGGGCGAGGTCTAAGACAGCACCAGCAGGTCACCTCCAGCGGCACTATGGCAGCCAGCTGCAGGGGAGCAATACAGCATCGGGTGCCCAATTTTAGTCAATGCGGATTGGTCTGTGGGAAAAGAGGCTGCAGGTTTTGACTGGGAGGCCAGTCGGGCTGAACAAACAGGGGATCCTTGGAACAAGAGTTCACATGGAACTAATTTCAGAGAGCAATTTGTAGTTGCACATAACTTTCTGTGTAGAATCAATCTTTATGTCAACATTCTTAGTCCAATCAACAATGTTATTTAGGTAAAGATTGTAGAAAGTATTGAAGCACAGCCAGTATTTAAAGAAAACTTCAATTCACCCGAACCAAGATTTATTTGAAAAACCATTATGTAATTTCAAGGTATTCATCAAAAAACACTTTGTGAGCAATAAGGAGATTTTTTCTTTCAAAAAGAAGCAAAAAAGAGAAAATGAATTGACTCCAAGTGTAAAGAAAACAAAAACGAACAAAGGAAAAGACAGTGAAAGGAAAATGTGACCATCAACGGTATATTGCTTATTTTCTATAAAAGACAGCCAATTTATACAATCACGGACACAGGGGTATAATCAGTGTATCACAATTATAGAAAACAGTGTGTCTCTGTACATGTGTCAACAGCGTTTTGCCTCTTGAAAAAATACAAGGGTCACATCAGGACTGTAATAACCTGGGGTTGGCTGGTCATGTGGAGGGCCTTATCCGCTTGGTTGGGACCCACTCTGGAATTGCAAACAACTATTGGGCCTGTTTAGTTAAGGCGGCTCCCATTGTAGACTTGTGAGGGGTGAAGGTCCCCTAATGGTTCTGTAAGGAATTGATGTACTTGTGTAGAATGTATGAATGTCTTTGTCTAAAGTCTTATAAAAAGGATTTTACTTAGAACTGTACTGAGTTCTCTGTACTTGGTATGCTTTTGCTACTAAATTTACTTATGGCATGTTCAATGTAAACTCCCTATTGATTTTTTATATAACACTTTGAAACACCAACTTTTGTCTGTCATTCTTACAAGAATGTTTCAGCATCTGCATTTGAACTTAAACAAATAGAAATAGGGATGGCTCCAGTCGGTGATCACCAAAGTCCATATCCAGACTACACCACTCCCAGTCCAAGCCGCTGGTGGGTCCATGAGCTGGATTTTAGGATACCATTGTCCACCGCCAGATCCATTCCAAGTTTTCACTTGGGAATGGGAAACTACAGTGGGAATTGGTGTTTGTACATGGATTCACACGTACTTTATTCCATGCAGTGCCCTTTTCCTAACATTTCAGCAGTTTCCCTGGAGAAATGGGCACAGGGAACGGAACTCTGAAGTGCAGTATTCTTGCATAATCTGAAGTCCTGATCACATACATCATGTAATACATAGAATGAGACTCTTAGTTTTTCATCCCATTGACCACATTTTCCCCACAGGCACTGCAACGCCACTAGTGCAGCCAGTGTGTCATGGGACTTATAGGAAGGAAGGAAATTGCCCCCAGACCACACTTGAACGTGAAATACAGCAATAACCAGGGATCAGTGGGCCCTTCAGGCATCTGGGCCTCGGTGCTACTGCATCTGCTGCACCAATGGAAGCTACCCCACTGTGCAACATCTCCCTCACTCTGCACCTTTGCTCCAGAGTTCTCTATGAGCACATCTCCCTCAGAGGCACTGCGCAGTCCAAGATGTATGCAGACGTGTCCCACTCTCTGCACCTAGCCTGTGCACCAGTATTCCTTTCCTTCCCAGTGATGTTAAATTTGCAAAAAGATGGAGACCATTATAATTGCTAATCAATCTTGTATTGAATGTGTCAGGCCCGGCAGGGGGGTCATGGGGTTTCCGCTCGTGCGCCATGATGAAGAGGAGCTCGCTCTCATCCAACAGGTACTTCCTGCCGATCAGGAGCGCTGCTGCCTGTGGGGAAAGGTAAATTGATTCTTTTTCAATTTATTGCAGGTTGCATATACTTTTCTTCCTTAACCACGTGTGAATTTCTGAGGTAGACGTAGCTTGCATGAAACATTGGCCTAGAAAATCGAGATGCCAAGCACAGAGTTTTGTTTATTTGATCGGCAACCAATTATAACAAATTGATCATTAATGCACACATGCGCACAGGCAGCACGGGTTATGTTGCAAATAAATGTATTCTTATAAATTGTAATCAATCTTGAATTTGACGTGTCAGGTCAGGCAGGTGGGCCATGATTCTTCCGCTAGAATGTCCCAGAAAATCGAGATGCCAAGCACAGTTTTGTTTATTTGGTCGGCAACCAGTTAAAAAACAAGCATTTGCAATGCAATATGTTTCGCATTTGTGAGAGTTTGAGCTATTGGCATTGTAAATGATACTGCCTTTTATTTATGTATTTACAAAACCTGCAACCAGTGCATAAAGACCACTTGCAGGTTTTGTAAACAAACAAATAAAAGACATTATCATTTACAATGCCAATACTTCAAACTGCTGCAAATGCGAGACCTTTGTGGCACCTGCGCTAATGTGTGGGGGAAGAGACGGACAGGGCAGAGTACAGTTATGAGAGGACACACGAAAGACAGTCAGCCTGCAAGCAAAAGTGATCCAGTGAGGGGAGGGAGAAAGAAAAGACACCCAGCAAGAGACAGTCTGAAGATACATAAGACACAGCCAGAGTGAGGGTATGCAAGAGTCGGCTAGTAAGAGAGGAAGCAGGACTTGGACAATGAGAGTATTTTACAGGCACTGATGGCAAAGGAGAGGTAGGTAGTGTGAGGGTAGCAAGAGACCAACAGGGCAGAGTACAGTCAGTGAGAGGATACCAAGAGACAGCTTGGAAGCGAGAGATCCAGTGTGAGGGGAGCAAGACAGAAAGAAGAAACAAGCAGCGAAAAGGCATGCAAGAGACAGTCTGACAGTACTTATGAGACAGCCAGAGTGAGGGTATGCAAGAGACAGCTAGTGAAAGAGGGAGCAGGTCTTAGAGAGCGAGAGAGCAATTGACAAGCACCGAGGGCAATGGATAGACTGGTAGGGTGAGGGGAAAAAAGACCGACAAGGCAGAGTATGGTCATGAGAGGACATATAAGAGACTGTCAGCTTGCAGGCAAGAGAGATCCAGTGTGAAGGGAGGGAGACAGAAAGGCAGAAAGAAGAGACAATCAGCGAGAATGTAAGTGAGAGACAGCCTGAAGGTACATAAGAGACAGCCAGAGTGAGGGTGTGCAAGAGACGGCTAGTAAGAGTGGGAAAATGACTGGGACATTGAGAGTAACTAAAAGGCACTGAGGGCAAGAGAGGGCTGATAGTGTGAGGATGAAACAGGCCGACAGCATGACGGAATTGAGAGTGCAATCAAGAAAGAGGTGACTAGCGTTGAAATAAGCCGACAGCCAGCAAGAGCAGATGCAAGAGTGAGCCATGACTGCGGCACCAGGGCGCAGGAAGGTCGATGGACAGGTGGGAGGAGCCAGAGCAAAAGCGGGGGGAGCTAAAACCCACCTGAAAGTTTCCGAAGGTTTTGCAGGAGGAGGGGAAGGGATGAACAGAGGGCCTCAGGTAGGGAGGGGAGTGGGAAAGACTCATGGGGAGGGGAGCCTGACTGCGAGTTCAGGGATAGCAGAAGAGACAGGCTCAGAGATAGATGAACTGGGGCAGACTCAGGTTCAGATGTTTTGGGGGTAGTTGAGGACAGTGTGGGGTGGTGTGCGGGGGAGGGAGGGGTGCGAAGACGTAGGGCACAGACTCTGATAGACACTTAGGAGGGGCGAAGAAGAGATGTATGCCCAGGAGCACACTGTGTGCTGGGAGCAAAACATGACTCCACGTGTCACTGTTCATGCAATGCAGTGTAATGTGTGGCTCCGGGGCAGAAAAAGAACAGCAGGTTAGTGTGCATGTTGGTTGTGTGTGGATGGTGGGACCAACAGCAGCTGAGGCTGGCTCCCCCACCCCCACCCACCGGAGGAGCAGTAAACAGGGTCTAGGCCACTGAAGGGGCCTCTCTGGCAACGGGCAGTGAAGAACTGACCCCCGAGGCTCTGCAGCTTGCCCAGGCCAGAGGCCTGTTCGAATGGTGCAGGCAATGCCAAGCTGTATTGTGTCTAGTAACCACCTTTAGAGGGGCCACAGGTGAAAGGAGCACTGGGGGGTGGGAGGGTTGGGGGGAATGAGGTCGGGGGAGCTACACATGAGGCAAGGGCTAAAACGAGCTCTACCTAAGTTGTAAGACCCCCATATTTCACAATACCAACTGAAAACAAGTGCATGGTATTGTTTGAGACTTCAGGTTTTAGCCTGCATCGAAATACCTGTATTTTCCGGCACGCTCTTGGTCAACTAGTGCCCGGACCACAGTAGCATGGGGTACAGTGCTTTGTTTAACGAGGAGCCGCCACTTACTTTCACTTTCTGTTGTAGTGCAACAAGGGTGGAAAGTGACGGGCGGGAGAGAGGCTGCAGAGCGAAACTAATGGGGCGGGTGGTTAAAAAAATTAGATACACTTCGTGACAGCAGGGGCACCCTTCGCCACTGCCACAGCATTAATCAACAGAGTGGCGGTGATCAAAGCACTTTCGTGACACCCCCTGTGGCTGATATGGCAACTGGAAAAGTGCTGCAATATCCAAAAACAAGCGCACAGTGTGGTCCCAACTCTACCCACCCCCCTCCTCCAAAGAGCGGCTGCATCAGAGCTGCCGACTCCGGACCTGAGGATCAGTCTTCGAGCCTCAGTGTTGCTGAACATCCTGTGAATCTGGGCAAATCACTTAATCGCCCCCGTGCCGACGCTAAATAATTGTACAGATTTACATAAAAAAGCAGCGCTCTCAGAGGGGTGGCCGCGTAATGTAAATAGACGTGGTAATGTAAACCAGGCTGTTCCAGACGGTGCGGGAGAGCCGCTGGTCCCTCTGCAGCTGCTTGTCCTCGCTCAGCTGCCAGCTCAGCTCATCGCACAGGGACTCGGGGCAACGGGAGGGGGCAAGAACAAAGTAAAGGGCAACAGGATGGAAACTAAAAAATAAATATTTGTAATGCTATTGGTCTTGGATTTTAAAACCTATGGCATTGCAAACAAACAGCCGCCATTGTCCCAGCGGCTTCGAAAGTGAAAGTGGGAATGGCCCACTGAATGTAAGCAAAGCACGTCGTGGTGCCTAACATAGGGAAAACTCAATAAATAAAAAGTACACGTACCGTGTAACAACCAAGTAAAGGGGCCAGTAGCCATGGAAGGATACAAAACACGACATGGCCCTACTAAGGAGGGACTAATAAGCCTCATAATGAATCAGAAGACAGCATTTACAAAGGACAAACACACAAGCCAATGAAAAATAAGAGCGGGGGAGTGGGCGAAGCTTCTCTCCCTACTGAACTACCACATATCTTCGCAGAGCAGCGCTTGCGCGCTAGCTCATGCTCGACCTAAAAATTGACATTGCTGCACACACACGCTAAGTTACCATGAGTTGTGTTGCAAAGAAATATGCAATTAATGTAAAGATTTTCTTTTCTAACACTGACTTAAAAAAAATCATGACGGCCATGACCGAATGTGCATCTTTAAGGTTAAATATGGCCCCTATGTACGACTCTATTAAGGATGTAGAGGGGTTCTCTAATTGTTCCAAAATATAGTGTGGTGGCTACAAATTGCATCAACTTATCAAGCGTGCTGTTGTAGAGTTGGTAACAGATGCATCTTTTAACGTCTTGAACCCCTGCATGGTGAAACATTTACATGACTACACATGTGTCATTATATCACATAATACATCACATGTTTTTACCACCACATCAGCACTAGTGTACTAACAATGCCATTACCCGATGTCAACTCTAAACCTCACGATTCCACCCACAACAGCCCTCACCCCTACTTCAACTCTCTTCCCAAACTCATACATTTACCATACTTGCACCATAATGGTGAGCTTTCAACTATTGTAAGCCCAACCCTATCCCATACATTAACCCTAAATGGAAGTCAAATTCTTCCTCTACCACTGACCCTCATGTTTATTAGGTTGCAGTGATTAACTCCAGGTAGCCGTGATGAGGTTCGGGGGGATTTATTCAGGAAAGTTACAGGATACAAAGATGAGAAATACAAGCCCCACCAGGAGCAGCCAGCATGCTGCTCAGCCCACTCAACTGTGACTTCTCTGACAGATTCCCAACATTCTGAACAGCATCATCACAGCAACATTCTACTGGTGGTAAAATAGCATTGCATTTACAAGAGCAGGATATAACATAGGTCTAGGTGATTTTTTCTTTTTGTGCAAGGGTTGGTTTTGCATTAATCCGTATTATTGGGTTTTATAAATTTTGCATATTTTTTACGCATTTGATTTTTGTGTAATCGCACAAGATGGGTTTGAACAGAAAATTTCTCATTTGAACTGTGAAACATGATGTGTGTCATGGCTGTCTGCATTGCACTAGCAACGTTCACCGCGTGACTTTAGAAACTGTATGAAAAATACATTAAGGAAGTATCTCATGGGACTTTTGTGTGCAAGAACATAACTGATGTGCAATTTTCACACAGATGATCTTTCAAACATATTTTGTGTAATACAAATGCTTATCATGAAAAGTATGCATGTTGCTTGTGGAAAAAATTTACAATTTTATCCACTCTTCACTCGAAACCTCCCACTGACTCTAGTTCTAAATCTAAATTTAAGACCACCCTGACCCTTACCCCTAACTGTAAGCTTAAGCCTTTGCTTAATCTTATCTTCTATCCTAAATCTAAGCATTTTACTAACCTAAACTTCACAATTCCCCTAACCCTGATCCTAAACCTACCCCATCCCTTTACCTAACCAAAGATATCCCCAAACTTTAATCTCAAATCTAACACTTTCTCTGACTCGCAATCCTAACGGTATGCCCTCCCAAACACTAACCCTAAGAGTCTTAATATAGTAAAGACATTGGTAATGATTGCAAGGTAAACATATCTGAACATTTTAAATTGACAATGTAAATATGAGAAAATATAAATGTGTCACCAATTTGAAATAATTCTACTGTTGCACTCCTTGCTTTAATCAATGGTTTGGACCTTTCTTAGAAATTCAGCATGGTAATTCGGTGTACTCCCTGTCCACGAGTGCTGTATTACAACATTGCCAAGCTCCCTGTCCGCAGACTGGTGAGGTCCACAAATGAACTGCTTTATGTCAGCAAAATTGCTGATTCATTTTTAACTAAAAAACAGAAGATGTTCTTGTGTTCTGAATCTTTTTTATTGAAGAATATTGTCTTTGCTCATGCACTTCATGTTAATTGCTTCAGTGAACAATATCATCTTTACATGAGTGCAATTTTCTTCTTGACAACTTTCATAAAATTACATCCTTTGAAGATTTAACATCATGATAGACCCACAGCCCCAATGGGATAGTCATCGGGGGGAATTATTTCACAAGAAGACTCATTGCATTCTATAAAACAAGACAAATAAAACTAACAAGAAAAAAAAAGCAAACATCAAGGTTGAAACAAAACAGGAATACATGATATACTTTTCAGTGCACTTAATGCCATTCTGTACCTTGTTACTGATGTCCTCAACCTCATTGCTCATAAATTATACAACACATAACTCTAACGTTGTTCATAACTTATCTGCTATTACTCAGTTTGCTGTGTTACATTCTTTAATATTGTCTGTAATAAGCAACTTAGGTCCAAATTATGAGTACCGCAGTCCTTAGATCGCCGTACCTGTGGATGGCAGTCCGACTGCCGCCATAGCTCGGGCCTCCTGCCCGATTACGATGGTGGCTGTGGGACTGCCATAGGACTGCCGCCACCGCCAGGATCTAGGATGCCGAGGTGGCAAGGAAAGCAGGCCAGAATCGTGGCACTGCCGACCAGACTCCGACCTGCCTTTCCACCAAGCATTTTATGGTGGGGACCCCACTGTGAAAGGCTTGGTGGAAAGGCATGTAAAGGGTCTCCCAACAGGGCGCCTGGTCAAATCTGTGCATGGAGCTACGTGCAGGGGCACATGATGTGCCACCCCAAAATTGCACGGTTGTGCATGCACTGTGTGGCATGCACGACATAGTGCATGCCACACCGTGCACAAACGTGCTGAAGGCACTGTCATGGCGGAGGTATGCTGTTTAGGCTCTCGCATGCACCAAACATTCCGGCCGCCATGACACCGCCGCCGCACCACCGTATCTCAGCCCGCCCTGCATTACAGTTGTAATACTGTGGGCGGGAAGGCCAATTCTTGACAGTCTTTCTGGGATCAAGACAGCAGCGGTCCTGCAGGAAGACTGCCAAAGTCATAATCAGGCCCTGAGTATAAACCGGCCCCAATCTCCTCTGATCTGTTTCCTGAATTTGTAACACATGAACATGATGATAGAATGCGTAAATCCAAAATACCCACAAAGCGAGGAGTGTGAAATAAAGCGAAGCTCACAATTGTGTCATTAATATGCATTATGTGTTCAAGATAATATAAACAACTGGTTGCCTCAGACAATGACTGTGAGCTGGCACTCAAAATGGTCCACACTCAGTGGTCCAACATCAATGACAGAATATGCAGGGTGGGGCTGTGAGCATTCTTTTTGGCATAATAGTGTCAAATCCTGCTTCAAAGTCAAATCCTGCTTGACAGGTCAGATGGATTTACATATAACACTGGGGACACATTTGAAAGGAAGAGAAACAAGATGTCAAAACAATTATTTTGTATCCATTGTGAGTTTGCTGGAAAACCCTGCTTTGTTCCGACAGATGTCTGTGTCTCAGTGTATTGGGGGTACAGTGACTGCCCCAAACTGGATGATTTTAGTGTTATATGTGCAAGGGCACTAGGATTATCATAGTACTCGCCACACACACACACACACATCCAGCCCTCAGAGCATACGTTTGATATGGTCGAAGACTTCTCCATCTTGAAAATGACCACATTAGGTATGGGTGGTTCCAGGAACTTTAACCCCATTGATTAGGGCAGAGCTAGGAGTCATTCCCACCCTTAAGCTGGTGCCAGGCATAATTATGGGATCTCCAGGCACCCACTTCATAACAACAGAAGAACAGAGGAGGACTGGACCTGCTGTCTACCATTCCATACACCTTATCATTATGCCCCATTCTCTACATCCTATATTACAATACATCTCTCACTACCTCAACATCTCTATGCCTTTACATCTTTCTAACTTTCCTTTCTTTCTACTTACCTCTCAGTCTATCGCACAACTCAGTGCCCCATCTGCCTCTCCCCATATATTTTCTATCCCTACCATTCACCACCTTGTTGCCTCACTCCAAAACCGTACCTATCTTTCAACCTCTATTTCTCCAGCTACTGCTTGTTTTTCCTATCAATTTGTATCATTCTTTCTGGCTAGCTCATCTTTCTCTCTTTGTCATATGACTTTCGCTACCGCATCTCTATCTCTACCTCCCTTCTCCCTCACATTACATCTCTTGCTATACATTTCTCTTCAGTTCTCCCATTCCTCTTACTCTCCAAAGCTGGTGTTTCGTGTCTAGCCAGAGATGTGTACATATATAAAGTATCTGATTTAATCCAATTGAATGTTAAAAATCATTTGACTAGTTGTTTGATGTGCAACTGTAACAGTGAGATTACCAGTAGTGAATGGGAATTTTATTTTTAATCATGAATACTCGCATATGGAAAGTACAATTTAAAGCACTATGTATATATATATAATTTTAATAGTATTGGTTTGTGCAATAAACAGCCACAAGTCACCTTGTCTTTCATACAATGGAAGAAAAAACTGGATAGACACTGAATTGTACATAACATATTGTTGTTGCTGAGCAACAAAAGTAGGTTCAAAAGGAAAAAAATGGCTTGGTCAGTGCTGGTACCACTCTTTTGGTACTATTCAGTATTAAGTACTATTTAACTGGCAGGCGCCGGGTAGCTTGAGCTTTCAGGTGTTTTTGTACACTCCTGTTTTTGTTTTACTTATACTTTAATAGAATTAGCAGAAAATTGATAACAAATTCAAAATTGTACTGTCCAGGGCCCCAATAATTCTAATGATCACATTGAATTTTGCAATTTGTGAGGTTCAGTTGCTTGCTCAATGGTAAGTGTATATTTTGTGTGTCTTTAAATGAGTCACCATTTTTAACCTGGTTTCCCAACTTAGAATGTGAATTGAACTCAAATTCCAACTTCTTGAACATTTGGAATTTCAGCAAATTTGCAAACATGTTGTCACATTAAATCCACAGGTGCAAATTATAAAAGCAAACTGATTTTGTTCAGTGGAGGCCTGAGGGACTCATTCTGAGTTTCCCATTATTTAGGAGGGAATTCCATACAATTGCAGCCTGCATGGAGAAGGGCAGAGTGCGCTTGGCTGGTTTGGGAGGCCCCAGGGGTCCGACCAAACAGTCTTTGCACACTCAGGAGTGGGCAGGCACACCACTCATCCCATGCCCTGCTCGCAGAGCAGCCCCGCCCGCAACCAAACATAAAATGGTAATAACTGAAAGTTATTACCATTTTATGTTTCTGCTTCTCACACTGCAAGAAAGCAGTGGGGCAATGCTCCTCCGCCCTAGTCGTGGAGCCGACCCTGCTCTCGTGTACCATGATGAAGAGGAGCTTGGTCCAATCTGACAGACACTTCCTGCAGACAAGGAGCGCTGTAGCCTTTGAGAAAAGGTAAATTGTTTTTTTTCCCATTTGTTGGAGGTTGCTTGTACTTTTCTTCCTTAACCACATGTGAATGTATGAGGTAGATGTAGCTTATATGAAACATTGCGCTAGAAAATCGACATGCCAAGCACACAGTTTTGTTGATTTGGTCGGCAACCACTTGTACACGCGCGAAGGCAGCATGAGTTGTGTTGCAAAGAAATGTACAATTAATTTAAAGATTGTCTTCTCTAACACTGACTTCAAAACATCATGGCGGTCATGTAGAGGGGTTCTCTATTTGTTCTAAAATATAGTGTGATGGCTGCTAGTTTCATCAACTTATCAAGCACGCTGTTTTAAAGTTGGTCACAGATGTATCTTATTGCGTCTTGAACCCCTGCATGGTGAAACATTGACATGGCCACATGTGTATGTATCATTATATCACTGCACAGCCGCTTAATACAGCACGTTTTACCACCCCTTAAGCACCATTACCCTGACAGTAATGTCAACTCTAATCCTCATGTTTCCACCACAAAAGTCCATACCCCAACTCCAACCCTCTGTCAAAGCCTATACATACGCCATACCTGGACCATAATGGTAAGTTTTCAACTACTGTAACCCAACCCTATAGCTAACCTGAACCCGTACATTAACCCTAAATATAAGTCTAATCCTTCCTCTTCCTCTAACCCTTACGTTTACTAAGCCCAGGTGTTTTTTTTTTGTGCCTGGCTAGTCATGCATTAATCCTGATTATTGGGCTTCGTGAATTGTGCATCAGTTTGTTTTTCTTAGGCTTTTGCTTTTAGCATAATTTTCATAAATTTCAATCATGCAAGGCTAGCTTTAACAGAAAATTTCTCACTCGAACTGTGAAACTTGTGCCACGTTTGATTGCCTTGCTTGCCTTGCGCTAGCAACATTCGCCATCTGATTTTAGAAATTGCATGAAAAATACATTAAGTGGGTATCTTGGATGACTTTTATATGCCCTGATGAACAATTTTTACACAGAGGATTACTCATACATATTTTGTGTTATAAACATACTTGTCATGAAATTATGTATTTTACTTGTGGGGGAAAAAACATTCACGCCTTACTCTAAACATCACACTGTCTCTAATCCTAGCTCTAAATTTAAGACCACCCAGACCCTTAGCCTTAACTTTATGTTTAATTCTATCCCCAGCACTGCACTTAATCTCACCTTCTAGCTCTCAGTCATTTCCTAACCTAAAATTCTTGCTTTCCCTAACCCTAAACTTAAACCTACCCCATCCCTTTTCCTAACCAAAATAATCACTAAGTTTAATCTCAAACCTAACATTTTCCCCAGCTCCCACACCTAAGAGCACTAATCCTAAAAGTATTAATGAAGTAGACATTGCTAATGATGGCAAGGTAAATATATCTGACAATGTAAAATTGATGATGTATATGTAAGTCACTATAATTGATGCCATGTAATGGGTGTGCATCCTGGTATGTAATTAATTGACAATAAGTCCCACTCCAACATCGTTAAACAGATGTCACAGAATGTTATTTGCTCCAGTGGCTCTAAATGACACATCCTTGTTGTCCAGATTCTACCTGGGTTCGCAATTGAATCGTATGCTAAAATTTGATCACAAGTAGTACTGGAAAGGGTGAGATATTTCAAGAACTTGGTATATACCAATACCACTGGGTGAGGTTTTTACTGGATGTGGTAAATACATCAAAAATTCAATATTATCTCTGTGAAATGATGATTTATGTGCGGAATTGATGTTTTCATTCACCATGTATCAGAATTTACTTCATGTTTTACTTTCCAACATTTATCAAAGGAAGATTCATGGTTCACAGCAAATCTAAAAAAAACGATCACTGTACAAACAGGCACTGACATTTACCACTCCATTTAGAACCAGGACCTTAGTAGTATATTCCATTACTCTTGGCTGCTGTTTGGTACTGACCCTGCAACTGTATACTGATGCATTTTTATTGCAGCATCTTAGGAAGATCTGCAACTCTTTTTCTTGGAAGAATAGCAATAAAGTCTGATGTATTCATGCTAGAAGTTAATTTTCCATTATAAAATATGAATGAGCTTGTTCTGTATTTCATAAATATGATATGAAATCTCCTTTGCTGGTAAATAATTATTGTTTGTTATTTCCTATGTATCCCCTCAGTGCCATCCTATGTCTCTTGCTTGATTGCAGCATCAATTAAAAAGGGAGCCGAACACACTTTTCAGACTCAGTTATGAGTTCTGTTTTCAGATAAGGCATTGCAAGAGCTGGAAACCAGTGGACAGCATGCAGGGTTATGTCAGGTAAAGCTCATTGAGCTCTTTGGCTTGGTGACAGAGATTTAGAGCAATGTGGAACACTGCACGTGGTATGTTTATGTGTTAATAAATGCTTCAGAATTTATTCACTAGAAGACCCGTGCAAGCAAAGTAGCCTTTGGACAGGAGATGAACTGGTAGGGTATACTGAACACCAACTTGGGTGGCAGGTGGTGAAGTCCACTGGTAAATGGAGTACACTTGTCACACTGATCAATCCTGAGGCTGTTTGTCTTTGTCGGTGGTAGAGCAAAGGAACTTCAGGTGAGATTATGGCAATATGCCAATGATACAAAGGAATGTCAAAGGTTTGATAGTGCTACTGGATTTGTAAATGTCAACATCCATGTAGAGAGAAGGTAATATTGTTATAAAGAAAACTGCAAATAGTTGTCTTGAGTGTTGCAACAATGATTCTGTGCATCTATTGCTCACTACAACAATTCCGTGTTTTTGAGATCAACAACAACAACAACAAGGGGGAGCTAGCATTCATCATGACGCATAAAATGTAAGGAATTACCAAAAATGTTCTTTGTAGGAGAAAAAGCATAACAAGAAAGAAAAAAGAAATCTGTGCCAGTCACAGAGGTTTCCAGACAGAGGTTCAAAATCAATGAGATTCAATTCATAAATGGGATGTCATGGTAGGGAATGTTTTGCACAACAAATCCACAGGTATAAACATCTCTACTTCCCACCCCCACATCACCCATGTGTTTGCTAGAACTGCATTTTGTCTGTACAGTTGAGCTGTGGTTGTATATAGTTTTGATTATCTATTGAACTTGTCTAGAATGACGTAAGGTGACTGTAATTTCTAGAGTTGCTGTGTTGCTGAACATGTGCTTGGGCAGCTTGGGCATATTCTATGATCAATATTAAATATACCTAATTGGGTCATCACTAAAGTGTCGCAGCACAGGGTGAAGGTTTGAAGATTGTGGAGGAGTATGTGTTGAAGGGTTGGACTAGGATACACAAGGCATTAACAAGTGCTAAGCAGTATGGGTGTTGGAAATATGAATTCCTTATGTTGGATGGAGAATTGTGGCGGGGTGAATGGTGTTTTTGCCTGAAGTAGCAAGCTCTTAAATTGTAAGTATTGCTCATAAAGTACACTTGGACAGGAATCTTACCAAAGCTAAAGTGAGAGATTAATATTATTGGCCACAGGTGGAGAGCATGGAAGAGAATGTGTTATGGCATTGGTTGTTGTCTGCGAGCAATGATAAGTCTAAAGTGGCAGGAAGGTGCCTATTTCACCAGTTGAGATCAATGATAAACCATGATGTAGTCTGAGTTTAGACTTTGAAAGCCCACTTGAATTCTTAGTATCCATCTAAAATATATGGTTTATTATTTGTGGATTGTGCCACCAATTAGATCACCACACCATTTTTCAGGACAGCCAATACTAAGTCAGTGTTAGACCTCTTTAGGAACCTCTAACAATTTCCTAAAATCATTGCAACTGATAATAGTATCCAATTTGTGTAAACATTGATGCAGAACCTTTTAACAAATTTAGCCTATGTACTTCCCAAGACAGCATTGGATAAGCCACAAGCCAGTGGTCTAAAAGAAAAATGAACAGGTTGGCATACAACTGTGTGCAGAGGGAAGTGCACATGCTGTTTTCACTCCAGCGGGTAATAAGGCATGTCATTTTGGCCCTCCACACAACTCCCAATAATGTGAGCATGGTTACCCATTTGCAGAGTTGGAAAGATTACTAGCTTAATCCAAATTTAACTCTTTGTGGTTGAAGGGCGGAAGAAGCAATCAGAGGACACATTATGACAATGAGAGAGTGAAGTGGTATCAATAGAGATACAGAATTTGGTATGATGATCCCCATACGACTAAAGGTTGGAAATGGTCAAGGGGGTGATAGAGTTATGCCCAATAAATCAAGAATGGTAAGGAAAAAAAGATCTGTATACATGGGACCTCTTTTGGTCCAGGACAAGAGAAGGAATGTTGTGATGGTTGATTAGGATGCTGTGGGGAGTATGTCACTTTTATTGAAAGCGAAGGGGAATAGTGGTGGATAAGCAATTGTGGAAAACAGTTTGGAACAACAGTGGTGAATTTCGTATTGGCAAGGCCAAGGCCAACAGAACAACTACCAAATCTTTTTGGATGAAAGGATTTTGTACCCCAGTAAATGGAGGGCTTATTAAGGATTATTTTTTTTGTATCCAACTGCATTTGTTTGTATGCATTACATTATGCCTTATATTGGGATTAAAATGCCTTACATATCAATGTTAGGAATGTCACTCTGTATTAATTGTTTTATACTCTGACTTCCGAACTTCTTCTAAGTTGTTTTATTCTAACGTATACTATTCACAAGTGCAATATTTTTTCCAATTAATCCTAAATGACTTTATTGTAACTGAGAGACATTGTTGTTGTACATAATCACAGATTATCTATAGAACTCATCTATGTCATCTATAATGTCAGGGAATTAATTGTCACCTTCTGGCAATTGCAGGGTTACGGAGAATATGCATGGACTGTGGTGGCATGTTCTCTGATCAATAATTAATATACTCTATTGGATCATCACTAAAGTGAAGAAGTTGCTTAACACATTCAGTCAGTCGTGTCTGTAGCCCATAGACTACAATGAAGCGGTTTTATTTTTCATAGCAACATTTACTTTTAAATACTTCCAAGATAAAGTGAAAGAGGTGGTCTCTCCAAGATTTAAAAAAAAAAAAAATCTTTAAAGGGTGCATGGTTAATATCTTGCTTCTCGGGTACAACCATATTAGAGCATATCACTGTTTATTAATATTCGCAGATGCGTTTGTTTGGCAGGTGGTAATGCCGACCCTTGATGTTTATAACCAAGGTATGGTAGGGTAAGAACTCCGTGGGCTAGCTTTGGGTCTGTTTTCAAATCAGCTTTGTAAGATATTTATTGAATAACTGTCCATTGCTATAATAGGCTGCACAGACAAGGGCCCACATACTGTAATGAGCTATTTACATGCTTTGTCAGTGCACTGTTGTATTTAGTGCACTCTGATATCTGGGTGTTAAATTTTATAGGATTTTGGATTTTTTTCTCCCAGGTAGAGGTAAATGTGACCTCCTAATGTGGATGAGGCATCACATTGTACAGCTGTTGGGATCAAAGTGTTTTAATCAGCCACTTCTTGTCTCTCCTTTTCGCCCAAAGTTTGGGGTGTGTAACACAATTTTCTACAAAAAACAAATATTTTCTCAGTGGTGTTTATCAGTTAAAATTGGTTTTAACTGAAAACCATATACCCTAATTTTGCAGAAGAACATGATGCAAAGAGGATAGAGCCTGCTCAACTTCTATTTGTGAATAATGTGGAGGAAAGTGCATGCAAGTCTTATGGATCGGTCAGCAATGCAGAAACTATACAAATTAGAACAACTCTCTAAACAAGAACTGTGCAAATAGTGAGAGGCTACCTCCGTCCAGAAATATATCACAGTCTAAGAGTACCAAGTGGACTCAAAATATTCACTATCCCCTCTTATGAGCCGAAGAAGCTCGAGGAATGAGTGGAGAACTGAGAAATGTGCTCGAAGGGCATGTTGCAGATCTTAGCAAAATATGCATTGAAGGACAGAGACAGAATGCTAAAAGACATAGATGCAATCATGGAAGTATTAAAGAAATAAGATAAGCAAGAGGTGACGGATGAATTAGTGACCAATATGAACCTTGAAGAGGAAATCAAGAACAAAATGGCAGAAGAAATTCTTAAGCGACTTGAATGATTACAAGATGGGGAGAATGTTTACATTCATTAAGAAGCATTACAGTATAAAGAAAGTAGACACACAAAGTCCTAACCAGCTGAGACATCAATCAGGGAATTGTAAGCGCGCTACTCACCCGTGAGGGTCTCAAGGCGCTGAGGGGAGGGGGTCCGCAGATCTGTTTAGCCGAAGAGCCAGGTCTTGAGGGTCTTCCTGAAGGTGTTCAGGGAGGGGGCGCGTCTGATGTCTGACGGTAGCTCGTTCCAGGTCTTGGCTGCAATGTGAGAGAAGGATCTTCAGCCTGCTCTGGCTCTGTGGATGTGCGGGGTTTCGGCCAGTGCGAGGTTGGAAGGTCGGAGGTTTCTTTTGGGTATGTGGAAGTTGATTCTGTCGTTGAGGTATTTGGGTCCGTTGTTGTGTAGGTATTTGTAGGCATGAGTGAGGATTTTGAAAGTGACTCTTTTCTCCACGGGGAGACATGAATAATTGGTATCGGTATTGGTAATGGTATAGTATTTGACGAAGGATCTTATACCTAGGAAGAAAGTGATAAAACAGAGTGGCAAAACAAGCATCCTGGACAAATCAATGACAAAAGAGAACTCTTTAGAAGAGTTGCATCTCATGAACAAGGGTCTAAGGCAACAGCAAGTGAGAAGCGGCCACCCAAAGGGCAAAGGAGTAAAATGTGATGTGGGGACAATAGATGACAAAGCATGCAGGACCTCCATGGGAATGACGTAGGCCTGGGTGTAATTTTCATTACTTTAAAGTAATGTGGTGTAATATTTGGAACTTTGCATTGCAAAAATTACACCAAGCTTCTGAGATTACACCATTATGCCACCTTGTGTAAATGAGTAGTTCATTCAGGGAAAAACTTATTGAGGGAGCATGGGAGCAACACAATTGATGCTCATAATCAACCCAAACACGAGCAGCAGTTTTTTACATAGGTACCAATAATATGAACCCAAAAATTCATTTTGAATTACATTTTAACTGGAGTGGACCATTCAGTTTATGTAAGGGAGTGAAATGCATCTTGTTTTATTTATATTCTTTTATTGGTTTACAGAGGAAGTGTCATAGAGAGAGAGGCTACTGTACATATATTATCAACTTTCTCTTCCTGTCCTGTTGACTCCTCCCTGTGCATTGTCCAGCTCTTGGTCAATATGGATTTGGAATTACGAGGGAAACCATATTTGTCAGCAGTCCTGCTGCATTTTCCACACTTGGGGGTTGATTCCGATCTCTGCCGGAAGCGCACCTAACAGTATTCGTCCGGAAAAATTCAAGCCGAACGCGTGTTTCCCGACCGATTCGAACACTTGTCCGAACAACAAGTACGATGCGCACAACAGCCCAGATTCCGAGCGAGCCGTACTTACCCATTTCAGCTCCTGTTCCCCGCCCGAGCCGGATCCGTAAACGCCGATTCGAGTCGCACGGAAGCAAATACACAGCACCTTCCGGCCGGACTAGTACGATGCGCCTTCCTTACGTGCCGAACCCGTCGCTACGTCGGGCACGTTTGAGCATCCGGGAGAGCTGTACATAAGCTCCGATTCGCGTCACAAGATGATCCACGGCGACGAGACGAACAAGCCAGCAACGAGTACGAGTCGAAGCCAGGAGAAACCCGAACGAGACGACCCAACCATGAATCCCATCGCGCAGGTCCTACTAATACTCTACATCTATTACCGAGACCGGTACGGACGCGTACGGCGCAGACGGTAAGTCAAACACCCACAACACAAACAAACGACACGTACCCGAAATATGTCACACACACATAGGGATGCACAAATGACGTACACTAGCAACAGCAGAACCATAGGGGCAGGATGGCTATCACCAATGCCATACACACCCATAGAGGGATGGATGCCTACCACTACCACCACCCCTACTCAGGGGGGCCTGGATGCCTGTCACTACTACCCTCCCCACCCATAGGGGGATGGATGCCTGCCACTACTACCATCCCCACTCATAGGGGGATGGATGCCTACCACTACCACCACCCCTACTCAGGGGGCCTGGATGCCTACCACTACCACCACCCCTACTCATGGGGGCCTGGATGCCTGTCACTACTACCATCCCCACTCATAGGGGGATGGATGCCTACCACTACCACCACCCCTACTCATGGGGGCCTGGATGCCTAGCACTACTACCATCCCCACTCATAGGGGGATGGATGCCTACCACTACCACCACCCCTACTCATGGGAGCCTGGATGCCTAGCACTACCACCACCCCTACTCATGGGGGGCTGGATGCCTGTCACTACTACCATCCCCACTCATAGGGGGATGGATGCCTACCACTACCACCACCCCTACTCATGGGGGCCTAGATGCCTGTCACTACTACCATCCCCACTTATAGGGGGATGGATGCCTACCACTACCACCACCCCTACTCAGGGGGGGCTGGATGCCTACCACTACCACCACCCCTACTCATGTGGGCCTGGATGCCTACCACTACTACCATCCCCACTCATAGGGGATGGATGCCTACCACTACCACCACCCCTACTCAGGGGGGCCTGGATGCCTACCACTACCACCACCCCTACTCATGGGGGCCTGGATGCCTGTCACTACTACCATCCCCACTCATAGGGGAATGGATGCCTACCACTACTACCATCCCCACTCATAGGGGGATGGATGCCTACCACTACCACCACCCCTACTCATGGGGGGCTGGATGCCTACCACTACCACCACCCCTACTCATGGGGGCCTGGATGCCTGCCACTACTACCATCCCTAGGGGGATGGATGCCTGCCACTA